>VWZO01000243.1:0-111883 GCA_013396975.1 Bucco capensis | reverse complement strand
CCATATGTGTCAGCGGTGAGATGAGCCAAAGTTGTATTTGGGTTATCACAGTCCAACCGTGATTCTGTGCAGCTCTGCTAACCCACAGGGTTAAGCAGAAAAGGAATCCCCACAAAATGAAAACAGTTCAGTTAACTTTACTTAATAAACCTGGAAAGTGAGCTTTTGTGAAACATCTGCTTTTTGTCTCTTCTGAAAGAGCTGCCCAGACCCTGGCTTGAGGTGTCATCTGGCTGGTGCACACACCTCTCTGTGCTCGTTCCTTCACATCCTGGAGGTGTGTTGTGTTCTCAAGGGTTTGCATACCTACTGTGCTGTGCCAGTGTCTCTATGTTGTGCAAGGGCAAGAGTCAGTCACAATTTCAATCCCCTCATGCAGTTTAAACATTTCTAGCCTTTGAGATGGTGACTCCCTCCCTCCTCCTGCTAAACATGGCAGCAGATGCAGCACCAGAGCTCTGAATGAGCCTTTTGTCCATGGTGGCTCATGCATCTTGCTGACCAGGAGCATGACTCTGGCATGTGGCAGAGCAAAATCCCTGGGGGTTAGCAACCAAACCCACTGACACTGAAGGGCTTCTTCACTTCTACATTCCCTCCTTACTGGGACAAGCAAAGGGGGCTCAGTGTTTGCTGCTTGGGAGTGGTAAGATTTACTCTGTGACTGAGTAGCTGTGCAACTTAGCAGGTGGTGTTAAGTGTATCCTCTGCTGCTGGTCACCTCTTCATATCCAGAACTTAAAAACAGGAGGATTCTGAAGGATACACTATGTAGGAAGGGCACCAGCTTACTAGATGGAAGCCTTCAGGCTGTGTGCAGCAGTGTGGGACAGCACCAGTGACCACTGGCAGTTTTACTTGGCCTCCATTGATCTCTAGGATTAACCTGATGTACATAAGGAATACTGCTGACTGCAGAAAGGCTTTGTAACACTTGATTTTTCTCTGCGAGGGAAAGGTTGTCATAGGGATTCTTTCCTGTTGCCAAATGAAACCTGGAGATATCACTTGGAATAAAATCTGTGTCCAAATTGGCTTCAGCCCCTCTGCAGTGGGATTTGAGCCTTGGTGTTGGGGGAGCTCTGAAGTCCCAGTGTGCTGGGCACCAGGCACTTTGCTTATCTTTTGGTGGATGATCTATTGATGGGGCTTGGAGAAGCTGTTGGGGCTTACAGTCACCACGTGAGGGTGCCAGCCCTACAGTTTCCAGCAGCTTAAAAGCTTTCTTGGAGCAGCTCCAGAGATGACTCTGGGAGTGAGTCCAGGCAAGTAAAGAGAATATCCTGTGCTGCCCTGACTTTGAAGGATCCCTTGCATGTCCTTTAATATGGACATAGCTGCTCAGTGAGCAGTAGCAGACTACACTCCCTTGTGTTTCAGTGGCTTAGGTTTGTACCAGCTTAGGAGAAGAGGGGCTGGAAGATGTGGGCTCAGAAGGGCAGAGTGAATGGTAGGTCCCACCACTGACCTATCTAAGCCTGAGCTGTCACTCCTAAGCCAACTCCCTGATGTGCAGGTGCAGGACTATTCCCCTTCCTGCTGGTAGAACCTTGTGACAAAATAAAAGGTACATACAGCTGGGGCTGTGTCCCATTTTTAGTGTCCCTTCTACCCCCTGCTTCCACTTCCTAAAGAGCCCCTGAGATTTGCAGGGGCAAATTCTGATAGGAGTTGCAGTGGGAGATGGTGCAGAGCCTGGCATCTGGAAGTGCTTGCCTGCCCCAAGCAGGTTATGCCCACTACATGGATCCATAGTGTTGCCACATGAATTTGGCTGGTTTCCTTGAGCCCTGTGTCCCTGCATCCCAATCCTGCACTTGCTCTTCTGCCTTGCAGAGGTAGGAGCAGCCACGTCACAGGCTCAGCTCTGATGCCCTGGAGAAGGCTGTGCTTCATGCTCACGTGGATGGAGCACACTGGCCTCCAGACTCACTATGATGCTTACCATTTCACAGGCTTAAAAGCAGCAGGGAGCTAGGCAGGCAAGTCTTTTACAAACAAAACAAAAATCTGCACATTCCTACAATGCTTTATGACAACATGCTGTTGTTACAGGCTATTTTTTTTTTAGTTAACTTTGGAATTCTGGAGGTTTTTCCTTTGCATTTTGTATTTTAGCAGCTTGTCAGTGCAGCTCCTTCTGATCTCTGCTTTTGATGCTGGAACATGAAAGCAGCACCCTGTCTGTTTGCAAGAGTGTGGAAGACAGCAAAGCATGACCAAAACTAACAATTCCCAACCTGGCATTCCTGCTGTGGGAGGTGGGCTGTAACCAGGACACTACTGGAGAGTTGTTAAGGCAAAATGCATGCTGAAATTTCCTTTGAAATGGAAATTTGGAGCTCATGCCAGCTCTGCTCTGGGCTCTGGCTCTTGGTGTGAGTGTTACACAAGCCAGACCTCAGGAAGCCTGAGAGTCTCTTTTCAGATGGTCAGTTTGTGTTATGGTGGAGCTGCTTTCCACCACCAAGGCAGGAGGTAGGGTCAGGGAAGAGGAGAGGGCAAGTTAACCTGCTCAGGCATCAGTGTGAGCATGGCTGTACAAGCCCAGGGGAATTGAAGAAGACCAAGAATAGAGTCTTCTAGCAGAAGGAAAGAGTTTTGATTGTCATAGAAACTGAACCCTACATCTCTTCCAGCTTTGTTAATTCATCAAGAGGGCACAGGCTTTACACTTTTAACTTCAAATAAGCACTGGCAGCACTGTTAGAGGGAGAGAGAATGCTGCAGAAAGGCAAGCCCTGGCACGACAGTCCTCTCCAGCTGGCAAGTGTTTGGCTGGTTGGTTTGTTTTCCTGTAAATGTGCTTTTTAGTCAATACTTTTTCTAGGGCAGCCTGCAAGAGCCAGCAGTCATGGGATCTGCCATCATCCTCATCATCAGGATGCAACCATGTCTTGAGCATAGGGACTTTAGGGACATAGTTTAGTGGTGTGTTAGTGATAGATATGGTTGGACTTGCTGATCTTAGAGGTCTCTTCCAACCTTAATGATTCTGTGGTTCATATATGGTCTTAACTGCTCTCCCTGAGGGAGGAGGCTGGCATGCCCTATGTCCCCATGTCCTTCCTAGCAACTTTGAAACCTGGTGAAAGACTTAACTTCTAGTGATCACATTTCATCAGTTCAGGCTCTTGGGAGGGGGAAAGCTGTTGCAAGAAGAGGCATGATAAATTCAGATGGACTGTGGGGCTTGTCCCTATCTTCTTCAGCCTGGAAGTAAATCAGCCAAGGTTAGGGCTGAAGCAGGCTTAAGACTTCAGATTCAGCTGAGCTTTGCTGCTTCCCTCACCACATTCCTGAAGCAAGTGTTAATAATGTAAATTCAGCATCTTTCTGCAGACAGCTTCCTCCCCTCCCACCTGCTCAGGGACTCTCCACCTGGACCCAGTGCTCCATGGGATGCTGGCAGCATCACAGTGTGCAGATTTACAGGTCCTTGCCAGAGGGTTTCAGCCAAGATTTTTTCCATCTGAGTGAGAAGGAGTTTGTTCCCCACTGCCTGCACCTTGGCTGGCCCCATGCAGGACACAGAAGAGGGGAGCATGAGAATGCAGAGCTGAGCCAGGTGTGCTTGCATCCTCATTTCCCTCCATCCCAGGAAGATGCCCATGATGTCTGGTGGGAAGTGGGACCAAATGCATCCTAAGGGGTGGGGTTTCCCCTTTGTGCTGCCTGAGGACATGATGCTGCTGTGGGGAAGTCACAGCACCCATGAGGCACTGTGTGTCCCACTCTGTCCCTCCCCAGGAGCTCACCAAGAGAACTGAGTCCTGGAGATGGTGTGCACATGGGGCACAAACAGTGAAAACTGGGCAGCCACTGTGCACCCTTGTCATGCTGCTGAGCTGGCCCCAAAACTTACACCATGGCCAGCCTGACCTCTGGCCACAGGGTGTCCAGGAGGGGCCATGGGATGGGCAGAGCTTAATAACAAACTACCCGTGGTGCCTCATGAGGCCGGGAGCTGAACTTTGCCACTGAAGCCTGGCTCTGAGCACAGACTGTCCCCTGGGCCACCCTTCCATTGGTAAAAGCTGAGGGAGAGTCACTGCTGCCAGCCAACCTCTGCACAGCTGCTCTGCTGCCACAGTGTCCAGCTCCACTGCTCAGTGGAGGTTCATGTGGTCCACAGCAGCTATCTGCCTCCTTAGTGTGGACGTGCATCCTGCTGGGATGCACATCATCCCTGAGTGCTCTGGCAGCTACAGTCACTTTTGGGAAGGAGACAGAGGGACAATGGGGACATCTATTCCTGCTTGTAAGGGCAAGTGGGATGTTGGTAAACCTGTTTATCAGAGGCATGACAGTGCTATCTGCCCTGCCTGATAACTGTGGGTGCTCAGATGCCTTTTAAAGGAGAGGAGCAGCAAGTGGATGGTTGGAGCTCCAGATAGCAGGCGCCAGGGCTGGATGGTGGCATGCCAAACCCTAGTCCAGTGGCATGTGCTGCCTGATGAGACCCAGCTCCTGCCAGCCCCCTCAGCATGCTCTTGCTCCCAACCTCCATCTTCCTGATTCTTGCTAATCCTTCCTAAGCCTCTGGGCTCCCCTTTCTGAGCCATGTGCTTATCCCCCAGCCACCCTTTGGCAGCGCGGCTGGGCACACAGCATGGGTGGGCTGTGTCCTCTGCTGTGTGCAGCTGGCTTCCCATCCCAGCTCCCTCTGGGCTCCTTGGGTTGGGGAGCAGGTTTCCCTCTCTCCAGGCAGGTTGCTGCTCTGCTCTCTGTCCTGCACAGGCCAGCATTGGGACATGGGATGTCCAGATCCAAGCTGGCAGGTGCTGCACATCCAGGAGGTTCCTGAAAAAAGAAAATAAATAAGTCTATTGCCTTTTTTTTGTGGAGTTGCTCACTGCCAAACAGTGAGGAATCAGGAAAAACGTGGACAGAGCTGGGGCAGCTGGAGATCAGTGGCTGTCAGATGCCTTGGCCTGTGGCACCAGCTGGCTGCTCTGCCTTTTGTCACCCAAGCACCTGCCTGTGGGCTATATCCAGGGCTGTGGGAGCTTTAGGGGTGACAAAGACCCAAGCACATCACCCTGGAGGGAACCCTCATCCTGGGGATGGAGATGGCAGCAGCCAAGGGTGTGCAGGCCACACACAGACAACTGTCCTTGGGCAAACCCAATCAGCAGTAGGGTTTTTTTTCCCCCCTTAACCTCTTTTACTGGATGTTTTCCACCCTCGAGTCTCTTCTTGCCCTGTAACAAATCCAGCTGATCCTAGGTGCCAGAAAATGTAGGATACACAAGCAGAGGAAGGCTTTCCAGCTCCCTAAATGAGCAGCCCTGCCTGGGTGTGGTTTTGTGGTGGTTGCATCTGAAGGAAGAAGAAAGAGCTGAGGGGAGGCAGCACAGGGAGGGGGAGAGAGGTGAGCCAAAGGAGAGGCAGCCTGGAGGGAGTCATTCCTTATTTATTCCTTACTTTCCCTTAATCTCCCTGCAAAGCCTTGTGGTTGGCCTACCCTAGGCAGAGGTCCCAAACAGCCTTGTACATTTCAGAGGCTCCCAGTGAAGGTGATGCCTGTTTCACAGCCAGGGCCAGCCCAGCATGGTCAGCAAAACTCCTTTCTCACCGCTGGTATCCTCCCTTGGGTCTGGAGCTGGTTGCTGCTGCCCAGGGAGTGGGATCTGCACTTGCTTCAGCCTCAGCCCCATCTGGGAAGGAGGATGCTGTAGGGAAGTGGCTGCTGCTCTGCTCCATACAGCAGGAAGGGGCTGGGTTACAAAGCCCTGACTGCATGGTTCCCCTTTTCCTGGGGAGGAGGATGCTGGGCTGCAAGGCACCTGTGGAGGGAAGCCTCTCCCAGTCCCCAAGTGGGTAATTATGGGCACGGCTAGATTAGCCAAGATCAGACATCAGTGCCTGTGCTGCTGGGGAGCCAGCTGGCTGCAGGGCTCAAGAAACCCTCAGGCTGCATAGGTCTGGTGCCATTGGAGGGAAAATGGGTCACCCACTGCTGGGGGGGTTGGGTGAGGGCTGGGGGGGGACNCATCATCTATGCCAGAAACCTCCTCTAGGTGCTGAAACATGGTTTTGGCTGCCAGGGAAACCCCAGCTGAGCCCTCGGGCAGGGATGGAGCCCCTAATTTCTGATATAAAATGCATTATCTACTGAAAATGACTCCCTAGGCTGCTCCTCCTGGCCTTGGCCAGCCTGGGCATTAACGCAGCTGTCCAGGAATGCAGCATAGAGAGGTCAGGGGTGTTCCTGTGTGCCACTGTGTCACTGCATCCCCAAGGGTGGCAGATTATCCCATGGGATTATCTCTGGTGCCAGGCAGTGCCATCCCTGCATGCTCAGCTAGTGCCGCCCGAGTCACCCGTCCTACTGTCCCCGTGGCCCCAGACAGCCCTACCCTTAGTGCAGGAGCATGCCAAGCCTAAAGCAGGGCAGATTAAGACATGACCAGCTAAAGCCACTTTGCTCCCGAACGAGCATATCCGCTTGGGATTTAGCGCATTTGCAGGCAGGGATTCACACCTTTAGGTGATTTGTCTTAATTCCCCCCAGCCTCCAGGTGTGAAAAGCCCTTGGTGTGTGAGAGCCCGGCTGGTTCTGCAACACAGCAGAACCCAGGGATTTTCACCTGTGGCTGCCCCAGGCTTGTTCTCAGGTGGGTGCAACCTCCCTCCTCCTGCTTCCCCAGCACCAAAGGCTAGGACACCAGCCGAGATTTCCTATGGATCCAGAGGATTTAGAGAGCAGACCCTTTGGGAGATGTCACTCACAATGTGGGAGAGGAGCTGCTGCAGGCACAGGAACAGTGCTGCTGGTGCCATGTTGGCACCTGCCTGCTTCCATGAGGGGCTTTAGAGCTGCAGGCACCGTGGGTGCTACAGGGGGACCCACATGAGCACCTGTGGGGCTGTGCTGGTGAAGGCAGCTGCCTCCTTAGAAGTCAACAGCCTCCTAAATCCCCAGCTCCTGCCTGGCAGGCACCAGGGGTGGCTACCAGCCGGGCCCTGGGTGTGCTGGCTCCACCCTGGGGCCTGCAGGGCTCAGCCACCCCTCCCCCGGGGCCGTGTGGGACCGTGGCATCCCCGCTGCCACCTGCTCCTGTGTGAGGACCCCAGAGGCCACAAAGGGCCACATTGTTATGTGGGCAGCTGGATGCAGAGTGACGGGGACGCCTGGATCCTTCTGACCCAGTGTGGAGCACAGTGGATGGGAAAACCTGCTGCCAAGCATGGTGGGAAGGGGTCACCTCATCCCGTGGCAGAGCCCTGTGTTCCCTTCCCTGTCTCTGCAAGTAGCAGGCAATGGCAGCCACGCCAGCTGCTGGCAGTGAGAGGAGGAATTAGATGACAATGGCGGCAGGCGGAGGAGAGCCAGGCTGCCAGCTGATGAATAATGCAACGGCTTCGCTTTCAGGAGCAGCAGATTTCTGTTTGCCCACATCCAGCTTGAGCCTGCAGGGTGGCAGTGCAAGGGTGCAGCCCCCTGGAGCACCCCAGCTAGGGCTCCTGCTGCCCCACTCACCTCCCCTGAGTGCCCTTCTCCCATGTACCCCTTGCCTACAGCAGTCCTGCAGTGCAGGATCTGGCCACCCAAACAAAGAGTAGCTTCTCCTGGTGCAGGGGCTCTGCATCCCACCATGGGACATGTTTTAGAATGGGTGAAGCTGGTCCTTCTGCCTCAGTACTGCTTCATGGCTCCCCGAGCATCCCTTTGCAGCTGGAGGGATTTTTGACATCACTGTTTCCATAGCAACAGAGCAAAATGGCGCCGAGAACTGGGAGGCTGCTGATTGCAGTGTCAAGGCAGCCTGCCCTGCTGGAGCAGGGCTGAGGGTGCCAGGGCTTTTGCTCACCCTGCAGATGGCATGGGAGATGCCTGAGCCTCTCTGCTGTTGCTTGCCCCAGGACCAGCACCCTCAGATCATCCCCTGGGGCTGCAGCGTGCCTGCAATGGGCAGCACTGCCCAGTGATGCCATGTCATGTGTGCCATGCTGTGCTAGCAAGGCTGTCAGGGGCCATGCCTTCATCACTCCCCTTGCCTGCCTGCCTTCAATGCTATCTCTGCTCCTTCAGGGCCTCTCGCCCTCGTCCCCCTGCCAAGGTCTCCCATATCAGGTCTGTCGTCCTGGCTACTTAATCTGGGTTTCTCAGTTACCCCATCTGGAAAAAATGTGTCTAAGAATACCCAGCAACAGGCACAGTGTTTCCTGGGTTGAGGGGCTGCTGCCTGCCCCCTCTGCATGCACTGCCAGCCCCCAAGCCCTCTGCCCCACCTGGCACCATCCCACCAAACCATCTCCTGCATGGCTGTGGCTGTGAGCACTTCAGCTCTGAGGCCAGGATCTATGAGGGTGGCTGCAGAGAAAGGTCTCTTGGCCAGCGTGTTTGATGCTGGGCTTCAGCAGACACCACTCTGCCACCCTGAAGGACCACAGCAAGCAGCTGTCCATCTCTCTGCAGCTGCACAGTCCATTGGTTTGACCAGCTTAGATGAGTGCATGCAGAGTTTGAAAGCAACACCCCAGGTGCTTTCCTGTCGCTAGATGAGGGGACTAAGTGTTCTTTAGCTGTCCCTAAAAGAAGGGGTGAGACAGCTCTTGTGCCAGCTCCATTTCTCTCACAGGCTCTGGGGCTGGGGATTGTGGCAATGGGACCTGCTGGTCCAGTGGGTGGGCACCAGGGATGCATGACTCACCCAGGGGCAGGTGAGGTGTGTGCACTGGAGAGGACAGGGCAGGTAAAAACCCTCAAGTCACGTTGCTGAATTGCAACCTGTTTAATTGTTTGGGTTTGGGGATTGTTTTTTGCCCGGGAAAGGGGAATCATGAGAACTTCCATCCTTTGGGCTTTCGAGGATGGGGAACAAACAAGCCAGGGGAGGTTTGCCCCGGCGAAGGGCCCTGTTGGCCGGGACCGCGCACCTGCCGTGCCCGGGACTGCGCCGTGCCGGGGCTCCGCGGGCAGCCCCGCCCCGCTTTCCCCCCCGCCCCGGGCGGTGGCGGGGCGGCTAGTGGGCGGGGGCCGGGCGGAGCAGGGCGCACGGCGCGGCTCAGCTCAGCTCGGCACGGCTCGACACAGCGCTGCTCCGCTCTCCCGCCATGGCATCCAAGTGCCCCAAGTGCGACAAGACTGTGTACTTCGGTGAGCGCATACCTGGGGTCTGGCTCCCGCATCCCCTTCCCCGAGCTGGGGCGCATCCCCAGGACCCTCGCTCTGTCCGCGGTCTCTTATCTCGGAGCAGGCGCTTATCTCTTCCTTTCCCCTTCCCAAGCACTGGTGCATCCCCGGCTCCTCTTCTCCTTCTCGGCGGCAGGGTGTGTCCCCGGGTCCGCCGTCCCCAAGCTCGGCGCATCCCTGGCACCCTGGTGCCGCTCCCAAGCCCCCAGAGCCCTGCCCGGCAGCGGCTCTTGCTCTCCCGGGGACCCCTTTCAGCGGCCGTGGCTCCCCTGCTCTGCTCTCCCCGGACCCCTATTATCGGGCTGTGCTGGGGGGATGGCCCTGGGGCGGGGGGTGTGGGTGGCAAGTGTTCCTAGGCATCCTCCCCTGCTCCTTGGTCTGCAGAGGTGAAGCAGGAGGTTGAGGTGTGTACCTGCAGGCTGGTTTGGTGCTAGGGGAGGAGGGACTCGTGTCTACCCGCTGGCTGGCGTCATGGGGGAACCCAGCCCGTCTGACATGGATAGAGTGCTGGGCAGGGGGATCCTAGGAGCCGTGCGGGGTTTCTTGGTGCTGAGGAGCAGGCGGTGGCAGGTGTAAACAAAACCTCCCAGCCAATTTGTTCCCATTCCCTGCAAACCACACTCCAGCTGCGCGGCTCACCTCTCACTACCTTGCCTCTCGCCCAGCCCTCTGTAGGCTCTTCCCGGGGAGGGGTGAGCTAATGAATGGTTTGGGATTTCTATGGGGCTTTTTTAAAGGTAGTGTCTGGGCTTGGAGCTCCATCTCAGCATGCTGGGGCTGGGTTTGGGCAGCAGCAAGTCCCTGCAGGTCTCTGAGAGCCCTGCTTCGGGTTGTGGTTGGTCAGGATCTCTGGGAACCAGGGCTGGGGTGTCTCCTGTCGGTCACCCCGGGGTGAGTGCTGCCAACGCAGGTTGCAGAAAATACTGGAGGTGGAGGTAGGAGCAAGGGCTGATCCCCTGCCTTGGGATGGCTCGCTGCTGCTCCCCAAGGAGCCTGCCCCAGCCTGCTTCTGGACCAGCTAGGAGCCTCCTGAGGCTCTGGGGTTGGCATCCTCGGGGCTGCACTACAGGCTCAGGGTGGCTCTGGGGGCAGATTCAGCCCTCCAGTCCTAGCTGCCTCCTGGGACCTGCTGGCTGCAGAGTCCAGCTGGCCTGGCACAGTGCTGCCCTGCCCAGATGCTGCCCATCTCCCTCTGATGCTCCAGCATCCAGTCCCTGCTGCCTCAGCACGTTTGTTTGGTGGAGAAATACCAAAGGGTCCTAATGGTGCCTGAGCACTTGAGGCTTGGTGCTTTCATTCCTTTCCGGCCATCTCCAAGTAAACACAGAGAAATAGGAATTTGCTGTCTTCCTCCTTTAAATAAACCTATTTGTGTGGGGGTGGGAAGGGCTCAGGCCCTTGGATGTCTTTCCTTGCTTGAATCTTTTCCTTTTTAAGCAGAAAATAGCATGTCCAGCCAGCCAGCTGGGCACTGGCCCAGGGTCAGAGTCTCTCCCCTCGCTCTGGGGATGAGCCTGCCCCATGCAGGGGAGCTGGAGCCAGGCTCAGGGACCCCCCACCTTGCTGCTGGAGGAGGCCAGGCTGTGCCAGGAGGTGAAGTGCCAGCCCAGCAGTGCCCATGCTCTTTCTTTCTCCCTATGGGCTAGGGGACTTGTGGGTCTCTTGAGGATGTGGTTTGGGGAAGAGCAGCACTGTACCCCATGCCCCCAGCTGTGTGGTGGCTTCTCCCTAGTTGGGATTTGAGGATGGGGAACATCTCCTCCAGGATGTTCCTGTCCAGGTCTCTGCTGCTTCTTGGCTTCCCCACTCTTGTCCCTCCTGGGGGACATCTTGTCTTGTGTGATGGGAGCTACTGCTCCTTCCTGCAGGTACCACACAGCCCCTTCTGTCCCTAAGAGAGATAGGGAGGCAAGGCAAACCGGGAGCGAGCCAAAAACTTCTCCCTGCTTGGAGCTGAGATAGGCTGGAGCATGTCCTTGCTGACGCCTTGAACTTTTCCTTGAGAAACCGCCCAGGCTCTGGCAGAATAAACCCAGGTCCGTTTATTTAATGCATAGAAACTAGACTCAACCCTTGAGCTGTCTTTCCAGGATGTGATTCCTGGGGTTTCCTCCCCATGGACCACGTGGTTTAGTGGGAAGGTGATGGGAACACTGCACCCGGGGTTTGGTTTGTGAATTCCTCAGCTGGCCCGAAGCTTGGCGGGGAGGCGATTCATAAAGCCCTGCTTGTTCGAGAGCTCTCCTCGCCTGCGCTGAATGAACGCTGGCAGCTATCACTTCTGGAATGCCTGGGATTGCAGCCGTGGGTCATGTGTGAGAAATGTCACCACGTCCCATTCCCGGCCCCGTGCGGAGCCTGACCAACGCCAACCAACCCTGGGTACCGATGGAAAACTCATTTCCAGCCTGCCTGTTGCTTCATGCTCCCTGGAAAAATCCAGTGGGCTCCTCCCTGAGTAGTCAGGAGGATGTGGGCGTTTCCTGAGCTGCAGAATGAGCTTTTTTTCCTTTAAAAAGCACAGGGAAATATAAAAATAGTTTTCTGGCTTTTTTTTTGATTTTTTTTTTTTTTTTTGAGTAGGCTGAGGTCTGTGACATTGTTTCCAGGAGTGGCTGAGGCTAACTTTCCTGCCTTAGGATGAATGAATGTTTAACCAGAGGAGCAGCACTGCCGGTGGCTGCTGGGCTGGTTCTCATCCTGCTCTGGCAGGTGGCAGTGGGTTTGGGATTGAGGCTGGGATTGGGTTATCTCTTCTGGCAGGAAGCACCAGAGGGACCACGGTTTGCCTGAAGCCAAACAGCCTCACATTTCCTCAGCTCCGTTTTGCATCCTTAGCCTTAAATGAGTTTTGCAGGGTCACTGGGAGCCCTGGCCAAGCCTTTCCGCCTTCTGTCCACTCTTCCCAGGGAACCGCGGGGGATCGCGGCGGCAGGGGGTTTCCTGTTTTCCCATCCAAAGAGCAAGACTGATGAAAGCCCCAGGAATCCAGCCAGCACACGTGCAGTGAGGTCTCTGCTTGATGGGTAGCTTTTGGGGAGCTCTCTGCGCGTGCTGGGGTGTCTGAGGGCAGCAGGAGGCTGCTGCGCTGTTTGTTTGGGAAGGGGCATCTTAAAAGCAAGTGGGAGTCACCCAGTAACTCTGAGCTTGTCCTGGTGTCTGCAGCTGGAGCAGCAAAGCTGCTCTCTGGTGACTGTTTGCTGGTGGAGTGCCAGAGGGGGACTAAGGACATGGACACATCCAGCTGGGAAGGTCCAAGGCTAGCATGCTCAGAGCGGCTCGCAGCAGATAACATGCCGATGTCCCAGGCATGCCAGAGGAGAGGGATGCAGCCAGACAGGAGGTGCAAGGAGGTGTGGGTGTGCTCTCCCTGCAAAGCACCATGCTGGTGGGTCAGTCCTGCAGAAATTCCAGCTGCAGAAGCCACTCTCCAATTAATAAGTAACTGTTATCCTTGGCCCTGGGCACTGTTGGGAGGTGGTGGCTGGGCAGGAGAGGCAGGAGGGCTTTATTTTGATGACAGCCATCCCTAACAAAGGGAGCTGCTCTTCAAGCACAGCTGGTGGAGCAGTCAGCATGTCAGTGTCAGTTCAGCCCCTGGCTTGCTAGCACGGAGGCTGGTTGGGCTCCTTGAATATTTTCCTGCTTCGATGTCTCCAGGTGGCTGCTCTCAGAGTGTGTGTGGACCTTGCAGAACAGTAACTAAGGATGCACCAGTTCTCTACTCCCTGTGCTGGGAGGGGATGGATGCCTCTGTGGGAAGCTGAAGGATGGGCTGATTAGCATTAGCTTTTCCCTCAGGAGAATAGCATGAGCGCTAGAAAATTGTCTGTGGGAGGGCAGGATGGGAGGGTGTGAGGTTTCGGTCCCCTTGCTCTCACACACTCTGACTTTGCTGGAGCTGGTGGGGCTCCTGCATGGTGTGGTGCCAGAATCTTGTGTGCGTGGTCACAGAGACATAGAATGGCTTGGGTTGAAGGAACTTTGAAAATCATAGAATTATAGAATGGTTTGGGTTGGAAGGGACCTCTGGAGGTTATCTAGTCCAACCCCCCTGCAGTGGGCAGGGACATCCCCAACTAGATCAGGTCATCTAGTTCCAATTCCCCTGCCATAGCCAGGGGCACCTTCCACTAAACTGGGCTACTGAAAGCCCCATCTAACCTGGCTTTGAACACTTCTAGGGAGGGAGCATCCATAGCTTCTCTTCCAATATCTGCCCACCCTCACAGTGAAGAATTTCTTTCTAAATATCTAATATACTGATGTATCTACTCTCTTTCGGCTTGAAACCACTACCCCTTGTCCTATCACTATACTCCCTGATAGTGTCCCTCCCTATCTGTCCTGTAGGCCACTCTTAAGTACTGAAAGGCTGCAATAAGGTCTCCCTGGAGCCTTCTTCAGGTTGAACAGCCCCAACTCTCTCAGCCTCTTCTCAGAGCAGAGGAGTTTCAGCCCTCAGATCATTTTTGTGGCCTCCTCTGGACCTGCTCCAACAGGTCCATGTCTCTCCTGTGTTGAGGACTCCAGATCTGGACACAGCACTGCAGAGGAGGTCTCACCAGAGTAAAGGGGCAGAGAATCACCTCCCTCAGCCTGCTGGCCATGCTGCTTTGGATGTAGCCCAGGGTGTGATTGGCCTTCTGGGGTGAGTGCACATTGCCAGCTCATGTCCAGCTTTTCATCCACCAGAACCCCCTAGTCCATCTCCTCAAGGCTGCTTTCCATCCACACATCACCCAGCCTGGATTTGTGCTTGGAATTGCTCAACAGCAAGTGTTCACAGGCAGTTGCCTGCCTTGCAGGGAGCTGGGGCTCAGCTGCTCTGGGACACAGGGATCCACATGGATGTGATGGATGTGCCCACAGAGGTTGTGCCAAAGGTTGTGCTGGTTGGCCTGAGTACCCTGCTCTCACTGTGCTGCTAATCTGTGGGGAGCTGTGCTGCTCCTGGGGCCATGGATGCCAGAGGCTTAATGCTGGCAGGCAGCTCTCTGAGAGCCTGGCTGGTCCTGTGTGACTCTGTTTGGTGTGTGGTTTGTGGAGCTCTGCACTCATGTTTCAGGCAGGTCTCGGGCAGAGGTCCTTGTGCTCCTGTCCTCCCTCACTGTCCCTGGCAGGAGCACAGGCATAGGGAGAGGTGCAGTGGTGGGGACTGAAAAGGAAAGGTGGAGCAGGAACACCCAAGTGAGAGGTAATGGAAACTCTGTCACTACAATGTTGCAATCAAATATGGAGCCTGGATTGTGTGCTGTGGTGGGGTGCTGGTGCCTATCACTCCCAACAGGGTTGGGAGGTCCTGAAGCAGCCAGGGTAGTGATGGTGGGAGACAGGTCCTGGCATATGGATGGGTATAGCTCTCCCCCCCAACCTGCCATGCACTTGCTGGTGGGGAGTGCTGGTGCTGTAGCCCTTGGGAAGGTCCTGAGCATCCTCTCCTGCTGCTGTCTCTGTTCACACTGTGCTGCCCACAACCCTGGGCCAAACCCTGCTTGGAGCTGATTGTACCTCACAGCTGCAGGGAGTCAAGAGGGAGGTGAGATGAGGAGCTGTGGAGCTGGAGGGGCATTTAGATAGGCTTGGCTGCTCCAGCATGTCTTGGAGTCCTGTTCTTGCCAACATAAGACTGTCTCATCTCCTGATGCTGCCCGCCAGAGATAGTATCTCAAGAGTGCAGGAGGAACACCATGTTCTGGTCCAGTTGTTACCCAGGGAAGGGTTTTGCTCATGTGCCTGCCTGTGCCCCAACTCTCCACTGGTCACTCTGCCCCTTTGTCACATGGCAAGGTGAGAGAAGGGCTGTGGGCTGCCTGGGTTCCTGCTGCCAGGGATTGATCAGTGCCTCACCTGTGGGTCTGTGCTGCAGCAAGAAAGCAGCTGATTTCTTGGGTTCTGCCCTGGCTGAACCCAATGCCTGGCAAGAAACACTGCTGATCCTCTCCCAACACAGCCACGGTTGAGCTGCCCAGCCTTGGAGCTGGAGGGAGGCATTCTCTGCAGAGGCTGCTTGATGAAGTCTAGCAGCTCTGTGGAAAATGGAGAGAGACTTGCTGGAGGCTGCCCTGCTCCTGTCAACCAGAGGCTCTCAGCCAGGAAAGTGCTTGCAGTAGGTGAGGTTTTGTTGTCAGAGAGGCCGGCAGAGGCAGGATGGACGGGAGCCATGCTGTGCATTAGGGCTGTGGCTGAGAGTCAAACAACTCTTGGTCACCCTCAGCTACATGGGGGCTTGGGTCCTGGGGAAGACCTCATCTCTCTGTGCAACTGGAAGTGAGACCCTGGGAAGCACGACCTCCTGCCTAGGGTCTTTCTTGTTCCCTGCCCTGGCTGCACTCCCTGGTGAGGCTGTACTGAGCTGGCTTTGTTTTGCCCTTGGAGGGAGCCCAGCAAGCTTGGTGCTGAGGGTTTGCCTTGCCTTGCTAAATATATACATCTTGGCCACAAAATCACAGTGCAGCATAACCGTTGGCACCAGCTGAGTGATGAGGGAGAGAGGAGCTGCCTGGCCATGCCTGAGAAGGGCAGAAAGGGAAGGGGGGAAACATGGGAAGGCAGCACAGACCCTGCCTATGGTGGACTACAGGGACACCACAGCTGCTGGCACAGCCTGGAAAGGAAATCCTCAAGCTGTCCCTCCACTTTTTCCAGTTTCCAGGAGCTGGAAAGGGGATGAGGCTATTAGCTTTCTGAGCTCTCAGCTTTGTTTCCCACCATTTACCAGGCTCCTTTCCCTGTGTTCGTCTCCTTCATTCCTTTGTGATTGCGACTGCTTTGAGGCAATCTGTCTGACAGCATCCCTCTCCTCCAGGGATGCCTGTCTCTGGGTCCCTATGGGAATTTGGCATCTTTATCACCAGACTGGGCTTTGACAACTCTTCCCTGCATCTTCCCAGGGCTGCAGTGGGGTGGATGGGGCACAGCCCAGCCCTTTGCAGCGATGCTGTGGTTGGCTTTTGCTGAATAAGCCTCCGGCTGGAAGCGATGCTGATGTCAGTCTGTGGAAATACCTGTGTAAGGGCCTGGAGCCAGCTCAGCACTGCCCAAGGCGTTGAGACTGGGAGGAGGGATGCTCCCTTCCCAGTCCAAAAAGATGCACCCACCTCTGGCCTGTGCCAGCTGCCTTGTCTGGGCAGGGTGGATAATTACGGGATGAGCTGCTTTGTCTCTGGGGTGGGGCTGCCATGGGGAGCAGACTGCTCCTGGCCTCTGATTGTCACTGGCTCTGGTGGTGTCCCTCATCAGCATGGGCTGCACCCCTTGCGTGGTGCAAATCTACCCCATGGCTACATCTTGCAGCTGGCAGTGTAGCCAACCATGCCTCCACCTCTTCTCAGGGGCAGAGGTTTGTTACTGATAGGCACCTGGTGCCCACCCACAGCAAGGTGGGTAACCCAGGGCAGGCAAACCCTGAATCAACACGAATTGGGCAGAGACCAAGCTTCTGCAGACAGGTACCCTTAACTCTGCCCTTCCCAAGAGATGCTGCAGGGCTGGTTTGAAGTTGTTGGGCTTGAGGGGGCTGAGTGTGGAGGTGCAGGACGTGTGTACCCTCAGTAGGATGCTGAGAGGACACGGGCACTGGCTTGGCCCTTGCAGTGGCTGGAGGGCACGGTGGTAGAGGCTGGCTGTGATGTGACATCTGGCTTAGCAAAGCCTGGCTGGAACCCTGTACCATCCTGCACTCCTTGTGCACAGCTGGATGGAGCCTGGGTGCTGCTTTGCCTCAGGCTGCTCTTGCAGCTTGTGCCCAGGGAGGTGGTGGAGATGGAGAATATCTGGAGATATTCCAAACCTGATGGGACACCATCCTATGCAACCTGCTCTAGGTTCTCCTGCTCTTGCAGGGGGGTTGGACTAGATGATCTCCAGAGGTTCTTTCCAACCCCTAACGTTCTGTGATTCTCTGGTGCAATATCCCCCCAGAGTCAGGGGATACAGAGCAGGGCTTCCAGCCAGCAGCTGCCTGGGGGTCTCCGCTACGCTGGGAGGACGCGGCCAGAGACTTCTCCTCTGGAGCTGATGCAATGCTGGAGCAGTTGTGGCTGGGTGACAGGAAATGTTGGCGCTGGTGCTTTCCCTCGCAGTGATTTATGGGGCAGCGCGGCCGCGGGCGGGACGCCACTGCCCTGGAAATGGGCTGGGGTGGCTCCAAGCTGCTTCCTCTGCTCGGCGGGAACAATACCGCCTGGAAAGCCGTTCGGCTTATGGCGGCCACGGCCCCTGGGAGCTCTTGTTTGCAGCCAGAGGATGCATGATCAACCTCTGCATGGCATTTCCACCCATGGGCATGGGGCGGCCCCCACAGTTCCCGAGCTGTCTCCGTGCTCTGGGGGCAGGATGGGGCGTGTTGTCCCTCCTACCCCATCTGCCAGCGAGATCTCTCTTGATCTGTGTGGTCTGGGGATGGCTTGGCGAGGGAGTGTATCCATCAGAGAGCAGCAGGGATTTACAGCTGCCTGAGATATGATGAAGCAGGGGATATTGGGGGGGGGGGGGCTCTCACCTTGCAGGGGTTAGGAAGGGGCCGGGGGGGGCTGGGGCCAGCTGTAATTGCAATGGAAAACATCCGCCGGGAGCTTCCTCCTTGCTTTGTACCCAGGGCTGCGATGGTGCTGAGCCGGGACTGTGAGGGGGAGCTGGGGTGTGGGGAGAGCCAGGGACCTGGCTGTGCATCTGCTGTGACAAAGCTGAGCTGCTCTTTGGCCCTGAGTCTCTGGCTCAGCTTTCAGCTCATCACGCTCCGTTTCCTTCCCTGGTCACCCTGGGGAGACAGCCATTCCTACTGGGGAGGGCTGCAGGGCTCCTGCAACAGCTCCATTGCAGTGGGGTGCTGGCATCTCTGTGTCCCCATTGCTTTTGGGGAGTGTTGGAGTGGCTGGGGATGTGTGCCCTGCATCTACCCTTAGGGATGTATGAGGGCTACAGAGGAGGAGGAAGGCAGGGTCTGGCCTTGGCCCCTTCCCTGTTTGCTGCTTGATGTGAGGTGCTGGAGAAGCATGAACTCTCCTGAGCCCCTAGTCTTGGGGGCCAGCAGGGATTCAGCCTGGAGAGAAGGTGGCTCTGGGGAGACCTTATAGTGACCTTCCAGTACTTAATGGTGACCTGCAGGACAGATGGGGAGGGACTCTTTATCAGGGAGTGTAGTGATAGGGTGAGGGGTAACGGTTTCAAACTAAAAGAGAGTAGATTTAGATTACTTATTAGGAAGAAATTCTTCACTGTGAG
Organism: Bucco capensis; assembly: GCA_013396975.1. Taxonomy (NCBI): domain Eukaryota; kingdom Metazoa; phylum Chordata; class Aves; order Piciformes; family Bucconidae; genus Bucco; species Bucco capensis. The sequence goes on along the minus strand of VWZO01000243.1, from coordinate 93,516 downwards.
GGTGGTGAGACACTGGAAGAGGTTGCCCAAAAAAGCTGTGGATACTTCATCACTGGAAGTGTTCAAAGCCAGGCTGGATGGGACTTGGAGCAGCCTGGTCTAGTTGAAAATGTCCTTGCCCATGGCAGAGGGTTGGAACTAGACGATCTTTAAGATCCCTTCCAACCCAAACCATTCAATGATTGGATGATTTGCTCTGGCAGCTTTGAGCAGGAAGGTACCTGACTTCACCCTGCCATCCACTCCTGCCTGGAGTTTTGTCCAACAGCCTGGACTCATGGATAGCATCACCAGGAGGTCAGTTCAGAGCTGCTCCCCCAAGCCCATTCTCCATGTGCTTGCTTGGGGATGCTCTTGGGGCTTTCCCCTGCACCACAGTGCAGTCACTCTGGCTCTGCCCCCTTGTGCTGTCTTCCTCTGCCACTGGCCACCCCAGTTTGCACCAGGGCTGAATTTTTGGGTGGTAATGGCAGTTGTTTCAGCTTATCTTAGCCCTGCAGTGTGCCCCGGATGCAGCTGTTTGCCTTGGGAGGAGGGCAGCTCTGGAAGCCAGGACCTGCCCTTGGGGAGCTCTTGACCCACATCTTGACCTGATGCAAACAGGTGACATTTGCTGAGGTCCTTGTGGGGAAAAAAGGGCTGGGAAACATGCTGTTGTGGAGGAGGTCTTCTTGTAGAGCAGGCTAGGCTCCAGTTGTGCTTTTATTTGCTTGTTAATGTTTTATTTGGCTCTTCTGATTTAGTTTTACGGTGGCTTTAATGTGATCACACTGTTTTCCAGCTGTCTCTGCACATGTGTGGGCCAGAGTGAGGGTGAACAGGAATTGATGGGGGGGGGCATGAGAGCTCCCCTAGAGCTGCGAGCGAGGAGGAACAGCATGGTGAGGCCAGGATGCAGGACAAGGACTGGCAGGCTGTGCTACCTCCCGGGGTGCTCCTGGAGAATACAGCTTGGGGCCAGCTGGGGGAGATGCATTCATGTAACTAGTCTCAAAGCATTTTCTTTCCCTGAATTTTCCCATTGATGCTTTGAAACCGTTCCAGGTGCTAGCAGCAAGTTGTTCCACAGGTTCATGGCACTCCAGGGAAATGCAGGGATGGTGCCTGCCTACCATCCTGCACATCACACCTGCCCCTGTGATGGGGGCAAGAGGGGAGCACCCACATGCTCAAGAGACAGGTGTTTTCCAGGGCCAGGCATTCATTCTTGGTGACACTGGAGGCTGCTGGAGGCAGGCAGGTGTCCTGGGAAGCAGCACTGGGGCAGCTCCTGCTGAGGGCTGGGAATGTGGCTGAGGATCCCCAGGGAGCCTGAGAGGCTGGGTGTGGGTGAGAGAGGCATGACTAAACGGGTGGGGTGGGCATGGAAACACCAAATATTTGAATGGGAGCAGGGTCATCTTGGGTAACGTGGTGGGTAAAAATAGACACAGGGAGTAAGAGAGGAAAATGCTACTGGTGCTGGATTGGTGTGTAGGAAAGAGCATTTGTGTGATGGCAGAGGCAGTGCTACGGGAAGGCAGAGGCTGTGGGGATCCATGCCCACAACCTGAACAACCCCAGGGACCCTGGAGGGGGGGGCGGTGTGTCAGATTAGTCCCTGCAGCATGGCTGATTTACAGAGCATGCTGGTGAGCAGCACCCCACCTCAAACACAAACTTCCCCATGGTGTCCACAGCCAGGCTTCCCCAGAGGCTTTAGCAGGTGCTGGGCAGTTTCTTACCTCTCTCTATTGTTCTCTGCAGCTGAGAAGGTGTCCTCCCTGGGCAAGGACTGGCACAAGTTCTGCCTGAAGTGTGAGCGCTGTAACAAGACCCTGACCCCGGGTGGGCATGCTGAGGTAAGAGCTGCTGGGGCCAGCAGGGTGGTGGACCTGTGCTGCCATGCAGGGGTGGCTTGCTGGGCTCTCTAGGGCCTTCCAGCACCCCAAAGATGAGGTGTTCCAGGAATCAGGCTGGGACAGGTACCCAATGCCATGTGGATGGGCTGTCTCTGCAGCATGCAAGCCCAAGAACACTTGCTGTGGCTTCGAATGTGGTTGCTGCTGTGACCCGTGGTGCTCAGGAGCTCTTGTGCACAGTCCTGGGCAAGCCACAGAGTGGTGCTGGCACCACATGCGTTGCCCTAGCTGTGCCACTCTGGTGTGAGCTCCCAGGCAGCCTATGATGGGGTTTGGCATGCCCTGGCAAGCACTGGGAGCAGATTTCTGCACCAGGTAGGCTTGTTTGGGCATCGGTCTGGCTTTGAAGGCATGTGGGTGTTGAGAGCCTGCACCAGAACAGTGTGGTTGAAAACATCACTCCGATGTTTTCAGGGATGTGCAGGTTGCCATGGTGAAGCTGAGCACTGGGGCTTGTGCTGGAGGGCAATGCCATGCTGGTGGTGGCAGGTCAGCATCCAAGCAGCTCAGACCTAGGAGCAACTGTGTTTTTCTTGTGCGATGCCCCAGCATGACACCCAGTGCCCTGGGTTTTTTGTCATGCCAGAGTGTCACCAGCTCTTTAGCAGGGTTTTAGCAGGCAGCACAGCTGGGGAGCAGGTGGCAGGGACAGCCCTGCTGGTTGCCATCAGCCTGTGGGGGTGGAGTGGAGCCGGTCCTGCTGGGGAGGATGGGGCTCTGCGGGTGGATCTGCGCTCAGGGCTGGGTTAAGCCCGGGGGATTTGCTACTTCTCCATATAAGGCTGGATTCTGTTCCCATGGGGGATGTCAGCCAAGCCCCCACTGACTTGTGCCTAAGGCAAGATTTGGCCCTTCCCTGCTTTTTCTCCCTTCTTTCAAGCCAGTGTGTCTGGCTGGCTTGGAAAGGTGTCGCGGGGAGACCAGCTAAATGTTTACCTTCCCCTCCAGCACGGTAACGCTGTGAGCACACTGATATTTATGCCTTACAATGTTTTACAGCTGCCTGTTGCCAGCCTGCTGCCTCCTTGCTCCCCCAGCCTTGCCCCTGGCTGCTCCCAGCTCTTGCCTTCGGTGCAGCACTGCTCCAGGGGGCAAGAGAAGGGATATCTCTTCTGCCAGACAGGCAGAAGGCAGGAGCACGGGGCACAAAGCAGGGCTGAGGTGGTGGAGCTGGTGATGGGGTGGATTCATGCCTGAGGCCAGGGTCCCAGTGGGTTTTCTGTGCTGGATAGCGTGCATGGTAGCCCCACTGACCTCCTGCCCCAGCCACAAATGCTCTTTCTTTTCTCTTGGACTTGTTCCTGCTGGCCAATAAGAAACAGCTGTGAGGAGCTCTGGGGTTTATCACCCAATTCATGCCTTCCTGTGATAGTTGCCCCTGGCTGATATCAAGGTGATAGCGACTGGGCTGAGACCAGCACCCCACACAGGGCCTCTGATCTCAGGCCAAAGCGAGGGGGAAGGCAAAACTGGGTGGAAGCCATGGTGTTCTGTCTGTCTGATAATGGCCTGACTGTACAGGATGCTTAATGGACAGAGCAATGCCTTACAGGGGTCCTGGTGGCTCACTGCTGGCTTGGGGCTTAGAGGTGCCTCTCAGCTTGAGCTGTTGCAGGGTGCTGGTGCTCCAGCTCTGCCGTACAGCACGTGCAGACCATCTGGAGTGTTGGAAGCAGGTGAAATCCTTGAGTGTTTCAGTTAGGTTAGGCTCGCAGACTGAGAGTGTTCAGGGGGTGCATTTTGGAATGTAGGCATATTCATGGTGGTGTCTGGACACTGGTGGGGATGGAAGCGAAGCCAAGGGAACTGTGGTTGCTGCTCAGCATCCTAACCCTCCCCCCTCCTCTCTCCCCAGCATGATGGGAAGCCATTCTGCCACAAGCCCTGCTATGCCACGCTCTTCGGCCCCAAAGGTATGTCTGTGCACCCCTGTGCCTGTGTGGCCATGCCCAGGGCTCCAGGAAGGGACAGGTCAGCCATTGTCCCCAAAACACCCCAGGAGCCAGACTAGCATGGGTCAACACTTCGCAATCCCAGCCCTGCCATCTCCTTGTGCAGAGGGAGAGGAGAGCTGCTGGAGAGAGGGCAGTATTTGTTCTGGCAGCTGTCTTTTATTTATTTATTTATTTATTTATTAAACAAATTCTCATTCAGACAGAAGGTGGAGTCACTCTCCTATCCCAAACCTAGCTGGAGAAAGCCTGAGTCAGGAGAAAACAAGCTGAGGCTGAGCTGGAGTGGTGTGTGCAGCAGCCTTGTGGCTCAGTGGGGCTAGGGGAGGTGGGAGACCCAAAGTGCTCCCAGGCCACCACAGCCTCCCTCTGCCCCACTGCAGGGGTGAACATTGGTGGTGCTGGGTCCTACATCTACGACAAGCCGCAGATTGAGGGGCAGACTGCTCTGGGACCCATCGAGCACCCGGTGAAGGTGGAGGAGAAGAAGGTGAATGCTGCACCTCCCAAGGGACCCAGCAAAGGTGAGGGGCAGGGTGAGATGGGCAGCCTGGCCCTCTACCATGGTGTTCACCTGGTCCAGAGCCAGCATGTTGGGTGATGGGTGCAGGGTGTGTGTGAAGGAGACCTCCACGCTTGTGTGTCCTGGCTGAGATGTCCCTCCACTTCCCACACTCATTCCCTCTCTCCTTCCAGCTTCCAGTGTCACCACCTTCACCGGGGAGCCCAACATGTGCCCACGCTGTGGCAAGAGAGTCTACTTTGGTAAGGTGGCAAGCAGGCAGTGGATGCATTCCCCAGGGTGGCACAGCCCCAGGGTGCTGGGGCTCTGTACAGGAGCCCTGGGGCATGCAGAGGAGCTGGGTTTGGCTCAGAGATGGGGTCGGGGATACAGGGGGGATGTACTGAGGAGCCTGTGGAGTTGGGTCCCCTTGGAGGAGCTCCTGGGTACAGGGCTTCATTGTATGACCTTGCTGTTACCTCCCAGCTGGATGATGTGTTGGTTGTCCTCAGCCAACCTGTGTCACCTGCGAGGCAGCAGAGGGGTGGGAGAGACGCAGGAGGCTGGGGTGCACAAGGCTGTCTCGGAGGTGATGTCCCCATGGGATGTGCTCCCCTCAGCTCACCCTTCCTTGTCCTTGCTCTAGCTGAGAAGGTGACCTCGCTGGGGAAGGACTGGCATCGTCCCTGCCTACGCTGTGAGCGCTGCAGCAAGACGCTGACCCCGGGGGGCCACGCTGAGGTGAGAATGACCCCACCCCAAGAGCCCTGGGCAAGGCATGGGGGATGCCAGCAGGATGTGGCCAAGCTGAGCTGTGGGCAGCCCCTGTCTTTGCAAGAGGGCAGGGCTGGCAGGAGCAGCTCCCTAGGGTGTGATGGGGTGTAAGCGTCTGCAGAGGATGAGCAGAGCAGGAGAAGTGGCCAAGCAGGGGGACGTGTCCTGGGGACAGACCTTTCCCCAGCCCTCCACCCCGGTGTCATGCTTCTCTCTCTGCCCCACACAGCATGATGGACAGCCCTACTGCCACAAGCCCTGCTATGGAATCCTCTTTGGGCCAAAGGGTGAGTGTCTGGGGATGTGTGGGGTGTGGGGAGCCAGCCTAAGGGCACAAGCCCTGCGTGGGCTGCTACTCTTGATGCTCGTGCCACCACCCAGAGGGGACATCTCCCTGCAGCATGCCACCTTCCTGCCCTGCTCCTCACCCTCCTATGTCTCTTCCCATGCAGGTGTCAACACTGGAGCTGTGGGAAGCTACATCTACGATAAAGACCCTGAGGCAAAGAACCAGCCCTAGATGGTGTCCTCCTGCCCGTCCATCTGCTCTGTGCCCCAGTACTAACCTCTGCCCACAACCAGAGCAGACCTTTGCCAGGCTGGTCACAGAGCTGTGCTCTCTCTCTTCTCTCCACTCTGGGCAGGACAGCCCTGCCCCCTGGGTTATATATCATAGTCTCTAATATAAGCTTCAGTGTTTAAAGGCAAAACTAGAAGGTGTTTCTGGTGGTTCCCAATGCGCTCTGCCCTCCCACCGGTGCCAGAGGCAGTGGAGTGGGTGTGGGATGTCACTGTGTGCAGGGGGATGGTGGGTGGCACCCGAGGGGCTGAGAGCAGGGAGTGACCCACCATGGGAGGGTGCTCCCTGCTTCCCCCTGCATGGAGGGTGATGGAGCTGGGCAGGCATCCTGTGGTGATTGGGGCTTGTGGTCAGTGTGCCCAGCCCTGTTCCTCACCAGCTGCTGGGGACATACAGGCGCCCCTGAAGGCTCCAGTCTATATGGTGGCACTGCCCTTCCTGGGCTCCATGCTCTGGCTATTGCTCTCCCCAGGGCCCACAGCTGACCCCAGCTGCTGGTGGGGCTGCAGGGTCTGGCACATCCCCGCATCCTCATCCTTACACCCCCAGGACATCCCTGTACGTGCACCCAGGCAGGTGCCCAACCTGCTCTGCTGGCTGGTTTGGATTGGTGGCCCCCCACCCATCCTGGTTCCCCATGGTGGGAATGGGCTGCTCCATGCTTTTGGAGGGCAGAGCGCATTGGGCCGGTGGCTCCACAGCAGGACACCTGCCTGCTGCCCAGAGCCAGAGGTTTTTCATTGTTGTTTATTTATAAGCAGTTGTAAATGTGCCCCTTGCTTTGGAAAATGACACATGACCCCAGCCTCCCCCGTCCCTGCTGTGCACACCCAGCCCTGCTGCTGCCCAGCAGTCTGGGAAGAGGCTGGTACCAGCAGGGGACCTGCTGGGGCAGTGAGCCCTGGGGTGCCAGCACCCTGCTCTCCCTGGGCTCCCTGTGCTGCTGCAGGGCTGACTGTTGTTATTTGCTGACAATAAAGGTTTTGAGAGATGCCTTGCGTGGCTCAGCTCAGAGCAGAGGTGGAGGAAGCTTTGTGTACTGCACAGCATCACTCTGGTTTTGGGGCAGCATGGGCACCCCGCTACTACAGTCCTGTCCCAGCTAGCTCCTGGGGCAGAACAGAGCAGCCTTAGCCCCAGCCAAGACTGAACTGCCCAGACCAGAGCTGCTCTTGGTGCAGCACAAGCCGTGGCTGCTCCCCAGGCTGTGAGCAGGAGGTTGTGCTGGCCCTGCAAGTGGGGTGAGATGGGATGGGATGGCATACTCCCCAGCTTTGAAGAGTGCAAAACTAATGGGGGGATGTCATGTAGCAGGTGACACTGTTTCCCTCAGCCTGGGCTGAGAAAGCCCAGCCCTGAGGCAGTGGGGCATGGGGCCACCACGTCCCTGGCCAGATACCAGCCCTGCTTCTAGACATCCAGCTATTCCCCCTAAGAGCTCGGTGTCTGGAAAGCAAGGCACAGAGGCTGGGGCTGCCAAGGCAAACACCATCTCTGGGAACTGCTGCTCCAGCAGGTTCCTGCAAGAGTCCCATTGGGCTGCCTGCTGGCTGTGCCCCCCACCCCAGGACCAGAGGCACTCTGCTGGCCCTGTTTGCTGGGGAAAACAGGGACCTGGTGTCTCTTGCTCCTTGTAGCAGCCTCAGCCCTGGAGCTCCTTCATCACCACGGAGGAGAGAGATAGGTGCATGCTGACCACAGCCCCTGGCCTTGCTCCTCACCCAGGGATGGCTAGGAAATGCAGCAGGCACAGCAGAGCAGGAATGCTGGCTTTGCTTGTGCATGGTTCCTTTAAGGAGCATTTGGCTGCAGTGGGATCCCCAGGGCTCAGGCAGCAGGCAGGGCAGTGGGCACAGGACCTGCTGGTTTTCCCTCTTCCCTGCAGTGATCCTAGCAGCATGCAGCTTTTTCCCAGGCACAGACGGTTCAGCAGTATGGTTCCTGGGCTGGGGAATGGGCTGTGTGTGTGTGTTTTGATCTGTGTGTTTTGGTGGGGTTTCTATAGAGACTTGACCCCTCTGCTGCTTTAGGAGCCAAGGCTGCTGTGTAAATCAGAGCAGTGTCACTCTGCTGGCTCCTTCCCTGACCTGCAGCAAAGAGCTGAGCCCTCACAGACAGACTGCCAAGTTTGCCCCATGTAGCAGCAGCAGCAGCAGTTCTGGGTCTCCGTCACCCACCAGGGAGCCAGCCCAGCTGCTGGTGAAGCTTTTGGCAACTCTCATTGCAACCTTTATTTACCATCATTAATTAAGAAGCTTAATATGCCAGCCTTTTGCTAGCCTGCAGGGATCCCCTGCAGCAGGAAGTTTCCCTGATGGACTGCACAGGCTGGTTTTCCTCTCCACCACCCTGTCTGCAGCTCAGGAGGGTTTCATCCTCCCCAGCACCCACAACCCTAACAATATCCTCACCATGGGTACCAGCTCTGATCCCTCGGTGGGGCCCAAGCAGTGGACTCCCTCCCTAGTCCATCCAGGCAGGATGCTTGCTGCAGGGGGAGCCAGGCACAGCCAGGGCCTCACTTGAATGGAGAGTGTGGCCAGGGTGAGATGGGGAGGAGGTGATGCAGGACTGGTGGGGCTAGTTAAGCCAGTGGGCTTGAGATAGGGATGGGAGGGGATGCCCTGACAACTGGTACCTGGGTTACTTAAGGTTGTGAAAAGATAGGCACAGACCCTGGCTGCTGCCCACTCCTAGGTGACAGCCATCAAATTCAGGATTTTGTTTTGGTTTGGGACTGGCTTCTTTTTTTACCCCCTTTGCTTACATTTTCTTTTCCCCATGAGAGTTTTACTGGGAGAATGCAATGATACCAAAAATAGGCGATACTCAGCTCTGATGCACAAGGGGCTGCCAGGAAGCCTGCATCCATCACAGCTCCCTGCTACCCCAAAGGGGACAAGCTGGTTGCTCAGACTCCAGGTAGGTGATGGCTCTTCACTGTCCACCCACCCTGATGTGGTGGTGGGATGGCTGAGGGTGGTCCCCAGGACCCTGCGGGTGTTAAGACCAGGAAGGTGAAGGATGTAGCTGGACTTTGTGGTCCTATCTGGGGTTATCTGTGAGCATGCTGAAGGGGTCAAGGCTGTCCCTCTGCTGTCAGGTCAGCATGGGGACTGGGGCACTGGCACAGCAGAGTGGCACTTTACTAGAGCAAAGAAGGCAGCTCTGGCTTCTAATCCTTGGTGCATTTTTGGATTTGTTTTTGGGAGGCCTATGTGAGCTGAAAATGCTCCTTTATTTGAGTCTTGGAAAACATCCTTCCCCTTGGGGGATGTCAAATATTTCACTTTTTTTTCAGCTCAGACTCACTAGTGGGAGAAAAAAGTTGGAGGGCTCTGGAGATTACAGACATGCTTTCCAGGGTAGGGAGGAAAACAGAGAACAAAGTGGATGTAGCTTTGCTTGGAAATCCCCCAAGCCCTGTGAACTTGTCCTGGGCCATTACTGTCACTGGTTCCCAGCTTTCCTGGGAGCCAGCAGAGCTCAACAGGGAGCTGTGCCTTGCAGCTCCTCACTGGGCACAGAGCAGAGATCTGCCTCCATGTACCAGTGGTCAGCTTGTTTTGGTGATGGGTGCCAGCCTGGGTATCCTGAGCTGCAAGAGTTGTTGGGTTGTCACCTAGTGGTGTGCTTCTCAATAGAAGGCTGAAGGCTACCAGAAACACAGCTGCATCACTTGTACTGTTGTTAGTGACCCAGAAAAGGGACTTGTGAGTGCACAAAGGCTGGTCCCAGAGTGGCACTGCAGGCTGCCCACATGGAAAACACCAGGGAGGGACTTGGCAGGGGTAGGGATGATGAGAGCAGCCCTGTGCTAGTCCATGCAGGGAAGGGAGATGCAATCATCCCAGTGTGGAGGGGCTTCCAAAATGCAGGGAGATGGCAGGACAGCAAGGCTGTGGCTGGCAGCATGGCTCTGATGTGCCAGGGCCTGGAGCAGCACAGCTGGGTGGCTAGGCAAGACAGATTTAAAGCATTTGCTGGGAAGTCAATAAATAGAAGCCAAAAGGGATGAAATGCTGGAAGATGTGATTTAAGGGAGGATATTAAAAGTGACCAGTAAGCACAGCTTTGTTCCATGAGGACCAAGAATTGGCTCCGATACTCCCTGAAGTCAGTGGTGTGGCTCTCACTGGCTTGGCCAAGCTTTGGCTCAGTCCCAAAGGAAGGGTAAAGTACTGGATGTAAATACTGGAGAGGGTGTAGGAGAGCAGGCAGTGATGGAGGAGGAGGAATGGAGTGAAACTAAGCAGAGGAGCATTTGGGCTATAAATCGCCCTGCCAGTGCAGTGCACTGGGCTGTGGCACAGGGAGAGCTGCTGGTGCAGGCTCCAGCCATGGCACTGGTGAGGAAGATGCTGGCTTCAGGAGGGAATTTCCTCCCCCAGCATGTAGCTTTTATATCACCAGCTGGTTTCCAGGCAGGGTAGGCAGCCAGGGGACCACCAGGGTTCCTGGAGTGCCCTGGGGTTGCTTGCAGGGGGAAGGAATACCTCTGCTGGCAGGATGGAGGTGTGCATGCTGCTAACAGGTGAGCAAACGTGTGTCTCATCTCACTCTCCTCTCTTTTACTTTGATCTGACCCTCTGTCTTGCTTGAAGCAGAGCAGTTATACCTCCCTTCCCTCCCTGTGCTGCCACCACAGCATGACCACACTGAGCTGTGTCTTGACAGAGAGCAAACATCTCTGAGTTCCTTCTCCTTTGCCTCACCTTCAGTGAATGTTTAACCAGGAATAAAAGGTATGTCATCAGCAGCCTGGACCCAGCCCAGGGAAATGGTGCCACTAGGGCAGGAGAGGTGGTCCCTGGCACTGATTCCCTGTGGAACACCCCTGGAGCAGTGCCCACACTCCCACCAGCATCCAGTATGGATGTGCATCTCCCTGGCAGGCAAAGGAGATGCCTCATGGGTGCTGGGTGGCTTTCCAAATCAGCGGGCGTTGCTTCCTCAACAATCCTGGCTGGATTTGATAGCCACAACAGAAACAGCAGGGACTGTGCCAGGAAAATGCACCAAATCCTCCCCCAGCAGGATTTAGCCAGGAGGTTTCCTTGGGCTACCAGTAATGGAAAGCTTGCAGAAAAGAGCAGATGGTAGCAGAACCTTTGGCCAGAGAGTGGGGGAACGGTGCCTGGATGAAACCAGAGGAGATTTTCCATGTAGCTGGGACTTGGAGGAGCTACTTGGAAAGGCAGGGTGAGGGCTACAGAGCTCTTCTGTCCCACGGATGGAAATCCCAGATGTATCCTTGTCATGGCCCTCTCCCAGCAGCAGGGCTCAGCCTGTCCCCAGCGAGTCCCGGTGCAGCAGTGCCTCTCCGGGCTGGGAGCTGGCCCCGGAGCTCCTATGTTTGTATTGCTCACACAGTGTAATATTAACCACTTGATAATCATTCACACCCTGGCTCTTGAGGCTGAGAGCTGACCCCACAAGTGACTGCTTGCAGTCACCAGGCTGGATATGTTTTTACAGCTTCTTATAGAATCAGCTGTGGGATTGCCCATGCCCACTGTGGGCCAGACCCTGCACCACGGCCAGGAGGGCAGCAAGCACAGAATTTGGCATGACAATGAGCTTGTTTCAGAGACTCGGATCTTTCGGGGCTTTACAGCACCGGTGGCAGTATGTTGGAGGGTATGCTGAGCACCCCTGCCAGCAATCCCCCAGAGTATCGCTTTTCAGAACCCCTTCCCCAAACCCCCGCTCCCGCATTGCCTTTCCTGCTGCTCTCCTGTTCCCAATTACTCCCAGCCGTCGGCCCCCTGTCAGCTTTATGAAGACGTACCCCGGAGTTTTTTTTCCTTGGGGTGTAATTTGCCCTGACAGCTGCCTCCGTGCCGTTGTTTTCCCAGCCGGCTACTAATGGGATTAAGCCGCCTGCAAATCCGGAGGTGATGGAAGGCGAAGGGCTGGCGGAGCTATGCCAGCCCCGCCGCGGGGTACCCTGCGCCGCTTCGCAGCACCTCGGCGCCGGCATCTCGCAAACCTTTTGATGGGATCATGGGTCTGGCAGCTCCCCCTCGTCCCTCCTCCCCTCCCCCCACTCCAGCCTCTGCTGGGCTTTTTTTTTTTTAAGCCTCCCTACAATTTTCTTGTCAAATTAGTGTCCCGTGCTGAGCGGGGTAGGGCATATGTTACAACAAACTGTCTTGGCTGAGCGGGCACTTGACTTGCACAAGTGTGGGCTGAAATATGCCTAAGGGAGAAAGATTTTTGCAGGACTCTCAGTTGTGTATGTGCTGGAAAAAAAGCTAGACTTTGATGCCACCAGCCCCTGTGTTGTGCCTTCACTGATGCATTGTCCCACTGCTGTGACAGCATGCTGGGGGGGGACTGTGATGCGAGAAGTGTAGGAGCCCCTGCCCTGCTCCAGTGAGGGAGGCAGGAGGGGAGCTGCTGCTCTGGTAGATGGGCTGGTTTGCTACACGGAAATAGCTGGTTTTTTCTTGCTGTGTTAGCAAAACATGCCCAAATCGGCTTATATTACCCACCCTGCCTGCTAAAATGCTAGTGACTTTTCCAGTCATTATTCCAGTAATCACCAGGGGCCAAGTTGCTCAAGGAGGATATTTGGGTAGACAGCTTGTGCCCAAAGCTCTGGCATGCCCAGGAGCCCTCACCTTGCAACCCTGCCCCAAGAGCTCAGGAAACACTTGGGAAGGGTCCTTGGGGCCTGCAAGGACCTTGCACAAAATATGTCACAGGGGGACCTGGGGAGCTGGTGCTGGTTCTTGCCAGGATTGGGGAGGGAACCCTGGCCATAACAACACCACCCAAACAAACAAATGGGACAGCCCAGGTTTTTCTGAGGGCTGTTGCTATGCCATCAGGGAGTGCTGGCGCCTGATGCTCTGGCATGGAATGAAGCCTCACCCATAGATTCCTATCAGAAGGCACAGACAGCTGAGGTGTGCTCTGCTCGAATGGTTAAATTAGGTGGAACAAGGTCTCCAGATAAGATATTGCTCTGGTTTGCTGAGGAGGCTTTTCTCCCTTGCCGTTGGCCGGGTTGTATCCCTGGCAGGCTATGAACCCTGGTTTGAAGCAGTGCTCACGTTGAGACCTGGCTTTGCTGAAGAGACTGCCCCTGTCCCATCTCTGCCTAGTACCAGGGCTTGCCTGCTGCTTGCCCTTGCCCATATCTATGGAGAGAGTGCTGTGGCCAGTGCCCTGCTGCAGAGGGTTGAGCTGGCTTCTGCTCGCTGCTGCTCTGAAATGGCTCACAGATGGCTGAGGCATGGATTTGGCTCCTGAGGGGACCCTGAATAGCAGAAGAAGCAGTGACCCCAAATATCGGGCTGCTGCAGCATTTCCAGCCAGCTCCCTCCAGTGCAGACCGATCGAGCTTGGTTTATTGCCCTGCTGCAGCACACTGATGGGTTTCACACGCCTGCATAAGGAGTGTTTATGGACTCAGCCCCTGTAATTCAGACAAGAGGCCACATCCCAAGGGTTCCTGAGGTGCTGCTGTGCTCTGGAAGCACCTGCAGCCCTTCCTCCCTCCCTACTGGGGGGTGCTGCACTGCTGCTGATCGATGGGATGAGAGCTGGCTAGTGGTGATGAGCAGGATGCATGCATGGCCCTTGCAGGGTGTAGAAACTGTGGCTGCTGATCTGTAGCATCCTTCACCCTGTCACTGGCTCTTGATAATTCCTGTACAGTTGCACAGGGCACCATGCTTTGTCTCACTCCTTCATGAAGCAGGCTGGGGGTAGCCCAAGGTGTGCACGTGTCCACAGCAGAGCTGGCCAGGATAAACCAGGGGGCTGGAGGAGGGCTGCCAGGAGTAAAGATGTGTGTGGGCAGGGCTGGCAGAGAACAGCCCAGGGCTCACAGAATATTAGGGGCTGGAAGGGACCTCTGGAGATCATCTAGTCCAATCCCTGAGCTACAGCAGGTTCACCTAGAGTAGGTTGCACAGAATGGCTTCCAGGTGGGTTTTGAATATCTCCAGAGACAGAGTGTCTACCACCTCTCTGGGCAGCCTGGTCCAGTGCTCTACCAACCTCGAAGTAAAAATGTTCCTCCTCATGTGTAGATAGAACTTTCTATGTTCAAGTTTGCATGTGTTACCTCTTCTCCTGTCACTGGGCACCACTGAAAAAAGACTGACCCCATCCCCTGACACTCACCCATTAAAGTACTTACAAGCACTGATGAGATCCCCTCTCAGTCTTCTCTTCTCTAGGCTTAACAGCCCCAGCTCTCTCAGCTTTCCCTGTGAGAGAGGTGCTCAAGTCCTCTAGTTATTTTAACAGCCCTTCTCTGTGCCCTCTCCAGAAGTTCCCTGTCCTTCTTGAGCAGAGAAGACCAGAACTGAACACAATACTCCAGATGTGGCCTCACCATGGCAGAGTAGAGGGGAGGAGAACCTCCCTCAACCTGCTGGCCACACTCTTCTTGACACACCCCAGGATGCCACTGGTCTTCTTGGCCACCAGGGCACATTGCTGCCTCATGGTCATCCTACTGGCCACCAGGGAAGTGAGGGGATTGGGCAGCTGAGCTCTGCTTCAGCTGGGCCAGTGGTGTGAGGTGCCATGCCCTGGCTGGAATAGGAGTGTTCCTGCCCCAGGCTGAGTGGTCCATGGGGACTGGCTGCAGAGCTGGGCCAGCCAGAGAAGACCTGCAAGAGGCCAGTTTTCAGCTGCCCGCCAGCACAAAACCTGCCTTAAAAGGGAGCACAGCTGAAGACAGCTGTCCTAGCTGGGCAGTGGCCTCAAAGCAGCCTGGCACCATGTGGGAGGAGAAACAGAGCCAACAGAGAGGGATAGGACATGCCCTGTCCCCTGTATTTCATCAGGGTGCCAGCTGCACCCCATGTGGTGCAGGGGAGGGGGTCCTAGCCCTGGGCAAACCAGCTTGGTGCTCTTGGGGTGTGCTGCCTCCATACTGAGGGACGTGGCATGGCTGAAACATGGTATGGTGCCTTGGGGTAGGAAGGATGGGGAGGAGGGAGGGTGGTGGCAGCAGCTTGTGTCAGACACCTCTCTCCTCCCATGCTGTAGACACTCAGTGTGACTCATGCCTTAGGCAGGAGCAGGCATTCCAGCAATGTCCCTGCCAGCATGGGCTGCTGACCACCCTGCTAAGCCCAGCAGTGCCCTTGCAGCAGAGTGCCCAGGGTGTTCTCCAGCCTGTGGTGGTACTGCTGGCAGGTGGAGTGAGCCCAGGAGCAGCAGCAGCAGTGGGGAGCAGCAGCAGGACGAGGGCTCCCGCTGGGAAGGGAAGCTGGAGCTAGGTTGCATCATAAAGCAATCTCAGCTGGACCATGAACTGTGTGCCTCCAGGCACAGCTTGCCACCTCTCCTCCTGCACCCATGGGTGGGTTCGGGTGTCAACAAGGCCCTGTTAGTGCCGGCAGGAGGGTGAGGAGTGCCCTGCATTTCGGGAGGCAGACACTAGGCATCCTGGCACTGGTTTTCACAGGCCCTCATGACCTTTGCAGCACAGCAACATGCCCTGGGGAGGATTGTCTCATCCAAACCAGACCTTTGGATAGGCTTTTCATTTCCTTTGCAGCCAAGCACAAAGGAACAGCAAGTCCTCGCTCCTAATAAAATGACAACAGTCTGTGAAGCAGACAGGCTGGCTCTCTGCAGTGAGTGGAGCCATGTCCTGCACCCGCATCATTTCTGAGGTCCTGCAAGAGGGGTGTTACAGCTCCTTCCTGCTTTATCTTCTTACAGGTTTTTTCCAACCTAAACAAGTCTGTGATTCTATACATGGTTAGTGATATGGTATAGTGGTGGACTTAGGAATGCTGGGTTAATGGTTGCACTCGGTGATCTTAAAGGCCTTTTCTAGCCTAAACAATTCTATTACTCAAATCTATCTTGTACCCTGAACTTCCCCACAGGCAGGAGGCACTGCTCAACAGTCGACATTTACACTCCCTTGTGCTCAGAGTGAGTCCTGGTGAATCTTTATCTGGGAGTGTGGTTTATTGACAGATGCCAATCACACCTTCAGCCCCACTCGGAGCAGGGCTCTTGGCTGCTAATGTGGGCAGGAAGCAGGCTGGGAGCCAGGGTGCAGCGACTCGGGATGCATAGGGGGCAGGACTGCAGAGTGTGGGGTGCAGTGGATGTAGGGATGCAAGGGGGGTAGAGGGCTGCAGGATGCAACTTGTGTAGGGCTGCAGGATGCAAAGGGCAGAGGGGTGCAACAGGTGAAAGGAGTGCAGGCGGAGGTGTGCAGGGGGTGTAAGGATGCAAGGGGTACAGGGCTGTGTCCCGGGAGGGTGCCTCCAGCCGCGGGCGGGGCCGCACATCGGGGCGGGGCGAGGCGGGGCTGCCGGGCAGTGACTCCGGCGGGGCCAGCGCGGAGCATCCCAGAGCTGGTGCGAGAGTCTCCCCGAGCTGAGCCGACACCATGCCCAAGTGCCCCCGCTGCCAGAAGGAGGTCTACTTCGGTAAGGGCTTCCTGCTTCCTCCCCGGCCGCCTCCACCCCGCGGGGACCGCAGGGCTGCCGGGCTGCTTAAGCCGGGGTGCCCCGATGCTGCACCTTGCTAGGCTTCAGGTCTTTGGGCATCTTGGTGCTTGTGGGTCCCTGGGCACCTCACCACCACGGATTCTGGATGCTCCGATGTTGGGCATCCCAGCAATGCAAGATTTTGGGCTGCCCCTTAGTTGTGCACCCCTGCACTCTGGATCCCTGGGGTTGCCTGGGTGGGTGATCCTATAAATCCACCCAAGGAGGTGCCTCGCTGCAGGGTGCAGGCTGTGGTGAGTACTCTCAGCCCACAGACGGGGCCGTGCACAGCATGGCAGCTCAACTCTTTCCTTCCCAGCATTGCCCACAGCCTCAGCCCTGTGCCACTTTGGAGCCCAAAGGCCTGGCTGGTGCAGCCTGCTGCTGTGAAAGCCTGGGGGAGCAAGCAAGCACCTTCCCAAGGGCAGATCCTGCCCTCAGGTGTGTTCCTGGGTCAGTGGGTATCCTGCGTGGTTAACACAGTGACATGACAGCCTTGGGGTGTTATTTTTAAGCCACCATTGAAGGCTAGCCACAAGCCTTGTTGGGCTGCTCTCTGCCACTTGGCTTCAGGCATGTGCCTTCTATCTGAGCCAGGGCACAGAAGCTTCCTGCCCCTTGTAGTGCTGTGGGTCTTCTCTCCTAATTGTGGGGATGTGGGGGGTTTCAGCCTCTAGCCTTGCTGGCAGCAGCTTCTGGATCAGGCAGGCTCCATCTGCCAGATGTCCCCACTTTCCTGGTTCGGCTGAACTTGAGTTCACTGGGAGTAGCTTCTCCACACTCTCTTGCTTTTTAATTTACTAGAGATGAGGGATCAGGGACCTGAGTGCCATCACTGACTTCTGCGCTCTCTGCCCTCTTTCTGCTCTGCTTGTGTCTGTGCCCCAACTTCTGCTCTGCCAAAGCAATCAGAAGGTCCGAGGCTGCTCTCCCTGCCAAATAGCTGTATTCTTTAGTGATGCCCACCCTGGAGAGATGTGCTGGGGGTGGCATGGGTGCTGCCTGGAAGGCTGCTGGGGATGTGGCTCCTGTGCTTGAGGAACAGCTCTATCTAAACATGAACTCAGTGCTTGCAGCCAGGCTTTGAGGTGTGGTTTTGGCACAATACAGTTCCTGGCTTCCTCTTGCAATCAAGGGGTCCTGGGGCACCTCATTTACTCCTGTGGTTTGATACCAGGAGATACCAAGGTCCTGGTGTCAGTGGCTGCCTTTCCTGTGTCCCTGTGGATCTGCTTTGATCCCAGTTGGGGTGAGCTGGATTTGCTGTGCCCTGCAGGTGCAGCTTCAGAGGTGCTGGGACAGGGCCATATGACCGAAGGAAGCATTTGGCTCTGCTCTTATCAGATTGCGCTTATGAAACCTTCTCTATTGATGCAGAGGCTGAGGAGGGTTCAAAAGCTGCTGGAGAACTGAGCTTGCTGCCTGTTTTCTGTTCCTGAAGAGATAAGTGCTGGCAAAAGGAGGCAGAGCAAGCCCTGTTCTGGGGCTTTTGGAGCCTGGTGGACCTGCTCAGACGTGTGCCTCGGGCTGCTTTTGTCCAAAGCACACATGTAGAGAGCAGGACTGAGGAGAAGATGATGCCGAGAGAACTAGGGATGGCATTTGCTGGGCCACCATCAGCTTTCCGAGGGAATCTCGCCTGTGTGGCCAAGAGCTGGGGCGGGGGGGCCTGCTGGAGCGAGCCTTGGTAGAGCTCCTGCCCAAGTGTTAGTGCAAACACTTGTGATAGAGATGAGGAGGTTGAGCACCTTCCAGAAACCCTGTGATGGGAGGGCCTGGATGTGGGCTAGGCTCTGGCCCCTGGGGCTGCCCAGAGGGAGGATGCCATGGCCCCTGTGAGGCTGCAGGCGTAGGAGGCTCTTTGTGCTGCCCAGGGATGGCAGCAGGGCTGCCTCGTGATATTTGGGCACTGCCTCCGCTCCCACCTCTGCAGCAGCCAGCTTGCTCCTTGTGTAAGCTGTTGTGGGCATATTTGGACTCCAAAGAAGAGGTGCGTCAGGCTGCCAAGGCCCCCCCCAGGGCATGCACTGGCAGCAGTGGCCGAGTCCCATTGCTTGACCTCCTTTTGCAGGCGTGGGGAGAGTGCTCAGACCTGGCTCTGAGGGGTTCCCGTGGAAGGCTCTGCTTTACCACTTAATAAATCCCCAGGAGCACAGCTGCTGACATGAAGAGCACATGTCTGCAGAAAATACCCTCCTCCCCCACTGTGCCACAATTAAAGGCCACCCTGTTCTCCATAAACACGTCCTGGCCCCAGCAAACAGCATGTTGTCCCCTCTGTGGCCACCTGAACCCCAGTCAAGCTCCAGCCCCACTCTGGTTTGCCATGGTGCATACAGAATCAGAGCTGTGGCCAGAGTGCTGGTGGCTGGAGGAGACTGGTTTATGTCGGCAGGGCATGGTGATGCCTTGCCAGTCCTCACTGGCATCCCCCCCTGCCAACTCTAGTGATTGCTGGGGCTCCAGCTGGCCAGGGAGGAATTAATCCCTTTGCAGGCTGATATTGTAAGGGGGGGAGGTCCCCAAGTCTTAGGAGGGCAGATAGAAGTCAGTCCATCTGTATGGATGCAGCAACATTCACCCTGGGCATGGCATGGTTGTGTTGGATCCAGGTGCCTGGATCTGCACAGTGAGCACTTGGGTTTGAAACACAGTGCCCTCTGTCCTGGACAAACAGACTTAGGAAAATGCCCTGAAATGCCCTCCCTAGGGTTGATGATAAAGAGGCCAACCTGCCAAAACCAACTTGTTGGGCCTCTCCAGTGTGTCAACTAATCCATCTCCTTTCCATGGCAGCTGAGAAGGTGACTTCTCTGGGGAAGGACTGGCACCGACCCTGCTTGAGATGCGAGAAGTGTAACAAGACCCTGACATCTGGAGGCCATGCAGAGGTGAGGTTTGCCACCCAGGAGGTCCCTGTCCCCTGCAGCTACAGGCTGCAGGAGGGGTGGGATGGCCAGAGATGGAACTGAAGGGCAGTTGGGGCTGATGCTCCTTCTCTTTCCCCTGCAGCATGATGGCAAGCCGTACTGCAACCACCCCTGCTATGCTGCCTTGTTCGGCCCCAAAGGTAAGGTCACTGTGGCTAGGGTTGTGGGAGGGAGGGAGAGGCCCAGGGGTCTCATCTCTCAGTGAGGTGCATCCTTTGGTGTGGTTGCTGACCCTGGTGATGCTGAGCTTGCTCTCTCTCCTCCAGGGTTTGGCCGGGGAGGAGCCGAGAGCCACACATTCAAGTAAACTTCAGGTTGGTGTGTCCCCTCAGAGCTTCCCTCCTGTCTCCAGCTCCATGGGCTGGCTGGGACTGCCCCCTCTGGCAAGCAGCATCTCTCTGAGCTGGCTGTGACTCCCAGTTCTCCTGGTGCTCAGGATAAAGCTGCTGGGTGCCAGCTCCTCCTCTCTGCCAGCCCCAAGCAAGCTCAGCACCGGTTTAGCTCTGGCAGTGGATGCCAAAGGCTTTTGCTTTGTGGCCTGCTGGCAAAGACAGGATCTGTCCTGGAGCACCATGGTCCCTGGAATGTCTCTGTTCTCAGTCCAGCCTGACTTCATTCCCCCACCTCTTTTCCATCCCTCTCCAGGTCTTATGGTCAGGATTCCCAGCACAGCTTGAAGACAGCACAAAAGCACCGCGACAAACATGCATTTTTGTTTTTAATTCACTCTCTACTAGACTAGCACCTTAAAAGCAATAAGTAACCAAGGCTCGGGGTTGGTGTGGCAAGGGGATCTGCTCCAGTTGGAATTCTGCTGAGGTTGGAGCATTGGGACACCCTGCTGTATAGGAAATTTGGCTGGTATCACTGAAGGCTGTCTGGAGAAGAGACCGCACCCTTCCAGCCAAAACCCAGCCCTGCTTCTGACACCCAGCTCTCATGGCTGGGCCCACAGTTGTGTTCTCAGTCTTTAATAAACCCAGACCAAAAGATGCTTCCCCCGTGTAGCAGCTGTGTTCTCTGTAATGGGGATCCTGTGGGACTCACTTGAGAAGTGCTTGTTTCTTGCTTAAGGACTCCACGTGGTCTCTGGATAGAGTCCCACACTGTCTGATGGTTCCATGTGCTTTTGCTCCTGATATATGCAGGGTCCTGCCCTTGGCTGCCCACCCCAGGGATTGCCTGAGCCATGGCAGTGTAAGAACAGCCCCTGGGTGCTGCAGGCACAGGGGCTGTGTGCACCCCAAGGGAGGGGGGTGATGGTTGTCATGCTGGTGCTTGCCTAGGGCCTTGGGAAAGGTCCTGCCCCACTCACAGCCTTGCTGGGTCTGTGCCATGATGTTTGCAGAAGTCTAGAGCGTGGTGGCTCCTGCCATGAGCCACCTCTTGTTGCCTGTGGCTGTAACAGGGTAGAAGCAGAGGCATGCAGTGCTGCTGAATAAGGGTCTGAGATTGCTGAACCACAGTCTCTCCAGTGCTCAACAGGCTCCTGGCTGAGACCCAGCCCCTGGAAGTGCTGGCTGGAAAGCCATGCCTGTGGGCAGCCCCCAGCTCTTTGCTCCTGCGGATCGGAGATGGCACCCTGCAGCCCTCAGTTGGGACAGGAAGGTGCCTTGCAGGCAGGCAGTTGACTGTCATATCGGGACACAATCTAGTGTTTGCTGCTTTCACTCTGAAGAGCCATAGGAAAAGGACAATTAAGGTGGAGCCTCCCACAGCAGGGAAAGCAAGGGTGCATGCAGTGTTACAAAAGGAGAGCTGGCTCCCAAAACCGTTTGCTCTTTCATGGTTGAATGAATGTCTTTGCCCTGCTGGAAGAACAGCACTGACAGATGTAAAAGATGCCAGCTTGAGAGATGTTTCTAAAATGGTTTCTTAACCATGTCTTTCCCCAACCTGAACTACCTATTTACATACACAAAGATACTTCATAATGCACTGGGATATTTTTGTCTGTGGTTTACATATACACTTCCTTAGAGACTGCTCTGCATCTTACTGTCACGCCACCCCTCCTGGGACTTGGCCAAAACCCTCAGGGGTCAGTGGTACATGTCCGTGGTGTCAAAAGCATCTTCAACTTCCTGTGTGCTTGATGCCAAAAGGATCTCCCTTCACTAGGCAAGCTTTAGTGGGGTGAACTTGACCAGCTGGTACAGCCTCGCTTCCCACCCAGTTAGCACAACAAACACAGGCCTGTGTGTCAAAGGCAAACCCTGGTTATTGCTGTTTGGCCACCACCATACCTCTTAGCCAGCCAGGACTCACTGGACCCCCTGCCCTCCCACTCCCACTGCTGCCCTTGCCAGCAGCCTGCGGGCAGTGCCAGCATCCATGGGTCCCAGCCAGCAAGAGGTGGTCCTGCTCTGCAGGGCTGCTGGAACCAAGCCTGCCCCTGAGGCACTGGGACACGGCTTTCCTTTGCCAACCAGGCTTCAAAGCAAAGCAGTGATATAATCTCAGCAGCCTCCAGCATGCCACTGAGATAGTGTTTCCCCTCAGCATTAAAAATACAGCAAACACAAGTCTTGTCATCCTCTGAGCTTATGTAAAGTGTGTCCAGCTAGGAAATAGATCTGTGGATTGGGTTCCTGATCTTTACCAACAGGGCTCTGCACCAAAACTTCAGCTGCAGCTAATCCAGGTGGAAGGGGCCAGGCCAACAGGTATGGGCAGGGAACCAGGTGTGGAAAAGCAAGTGCTGCCTCCTGCTGAAAGCCCTTTCCATGGGCAGTGGCTGCAGATGGCGCAGGAGGCAGCATGTTGCTGTTTGCTTTGGTCCCTGCCGCTAATTTGTGTTGTGGTGTCTGGGAATGGGCTTCTCTGCCCTGGGTGCATGGAGGGATGTAGGAACTGGAAGCAAGGTCTGCAGAGCCTCAGGAAACCTACAAAGAAGGTAAACCTGATCTTGCAGCTGCTTTGCTCTGTGCTGTGTGTGGAGGGGGTGGGTTAAAAATCAGGAGTCCCTCAAGAAAGCTGTGGGGACAAGACTTCAGGTATTGATTCCCAAAAATCTCTTTCTGACTGTCCTATTTCTCTGCCTGCCCTACAACAGGCACTCCCACTGAGATGGCTTTTAGCCCCAGGACTTACTGTCAGGCTACTCCCCTCCGAGTGCTGTGCTTATACAAGTTATGCTCTTTTCTTGCTCCAGTCTTGATGCTGTGAGGTTGGGCAGTTCAGGCACGGGTCACATCCACAAGGAGCCTTGGTCAAGGAAAACACAAGATAAATTGATTTTTTAAGACTCACTTCAGTCTTTGGAGAGGAAGCAGAAACAGCTGTATCACATTTGGATAGGAAATCCATGCTGGAGCCAGGCGCTCCCCTCCGATGTGCAGTGAGGCTCGGCTGCGGCCAGTGAGGTGGACTGTTAGCACACACAGCCTTTTCTCCATGGAACAGTAAATCTCCACGGCCTGGAGCATGAGCTGCACAGACAGGCAGCAGTGTGGCTTCCAGCACAGTTTGTCTGTGATGCTTTCGGCTCCGAGCCCTGATGGGAGCTGGGGATGGGCAGAGATGGTCCCTTCCCTCCCCTTCCAGTGCAGCCATGCCCTAGCTGTGCTGCTCCTACAACAGGGGAGCTGGATGCTTAGGGCAAATCCCAGCATTTTTGTGGAGCAGCTGAGGGATGTTGGCACCAGTGTGCCCTACTGACTGCTTTCACTGCTCTTGAGGTAGAGAGGAGACACTCAGGAGGTGATTGACAACTCCTACCCCTTGCTTGGTCACCAGCCAGCAGCCACGGGTTTATCACTATCATTGCAAGTGGGGTCAAGGCATGGCCCTAGCCCTGAGGTGCCCAACTGGGACAGCAAAAGGTGTTGGGTGATCTGCAGCCTGGTGATGCCCAGCATGAAAGCTCCTCTGCTTCAGTGACCTGAAACATCACCGTTGCTGACCCTGCAGGAAGCGGCTGTGCTTCCTTTGCCATGATTTCGGAAGCTTGGGCTGAGATCAGTGAAGTTTGTGGCTTGTGGAGTGGTGGTTGCTATAAACACTTCATCACTGTGACAGAAAAAACAAACAACATCACCCGTTCCTCAGGCAGCTGGGTGCAGGCGAGCCCCAACGCCCTGGGTAGGAGAGCAGAAGAGGTTTTGGCAAAGGACAGGAAACAGAATGGGTAGAGAAACTAAACTGCTGCTGCTCCCCGCCCTGGCTCTGTGGCTTTCTGTACAGAGAAGGAGAGGGAGGCAGAAAGTGGGGGCTGAGGGGATCTTTAGCTGATCTATAAGTGATGAGGGTGTTGCTTCAGCCCCCGGTGAAGGTAGAGTGCAGGAAGAAGGAGCTGATGTGTGTCACCTGGCCCTGTGTCTTCCTCCCAGCATGGATGGGACAGAGCTTACTCCAAAGCAGGGGACAGATATGTCCCTGAGCCTGCAGCTGGCAAGGAGGATGGCTTAGGCTGGAAGCCTTCCAGCAGGGTGCTGCCCTCAGCATCACTCCCTGGGGCTGTCCTTAGCAAAAGCAGCAGCAGCCTGGGGACAGGGCTGTGTCCTGCCAGCGTGGCTGCAGCTCACATCTGGGCTGACATATGCTGGGGAGCCAGGGGGTCTGCTTCAAGACTGTCTCACTGAGATGCCAGCAGGGCCACTGACCCTCCCCTGCCGACTTTGATGGGGACACTGATGTGGCATCTCCAGCATGGTGATCTTGTGTTTCATTTGTGCCATCTCGGGGCCATGGCAGTCCTTGCAGCACAGACTGGGGCTAGTGGAGTGGCAAGTGGTTTGTTTCTGTGTAGTGAGTTTCTGCAAACACAGCTGTGTCCCGTTCAGGGACAGGCAGGGCACAGGCAGGGCCAGGGGAGTGTGGCATGGGGGCTGTGGCTGCAGAGTTTCCTGCTTTTTGCTGCACGGGGCTCATGGGGTGAAGCCAATCTGTAACTGGGTAGTATCCAGCTCCTCACTACTTCATATATTTTTAAGGCTGATTTGTACTAAGCTTAAAGAGCTCTTATATCTTTTAGGTTGAGAAAGTGTCTGCCCATTTCCTAACACTTCAGAAAGCTGCTTTCCTATCCAGGCAATGGTAAGAGCTGATGTCAGGCAGCAGGAGCTCTGCAAGCTCATGTGGTGAGCTAGGACTTCAGCCCAGCTCTGCAAAGCAGCAGGTTGGGGAAGCCCCATCCTGCCAGTGGAAACAGCTTTGCAGAAGTGGCAAAGAGGAGGTCAAATCTCATTCCTGATGGGGAACAACATAATACCAGCACATACTGAAGTAGCTGAAGATGAACAGAGGAGCTCTGGGTAAGGGAGATGGCCAGTGGTGTAATGAGAAGTGGACAAGACCATTAATCATGTTACTGGAGATGGAGGTCTCATCAGGGAACAAGGGGAGGAGAGGATGGGCTGTTCCACCATCATCCTGTCCCTGCTGCTGACAATCTAGTGTTAGAGAGGAGCTGGATGTGAAGAGCCATGAAGATGTTTGCCAGGTTCTGGGTGGCTTTCCCTAGCAAGGAGCCTGAGAAGAGAAGTTGGCATGAGGCAGTAGAGCTGTGTTTTTCTTTCATACCTCTTGTGTTATTTTCAAGGAAAGAGGTAGAATTTCCAAGGGGGAACAGTCTAAGAGCTCCCCACCGAAGCCTCTGTCCTTCTTTGGTGAGTCTTGGGTTAAAGGTCCAGGGGGAGAGGACAAAGGACATTCTCCTAAGTAGAGAGGAATGTCAACTTGGCTATTTAAGTCAAAAGGAAAGGGTGAAACTCCTGAAAAGAGAGAATTGTGAGATCTCAGTTATTTTGTTTTGAATCCTTCCCAACTCACTTATCATACTGAAAGTTCAGACCCTGCGTCAGAGGGCCTGAAGGACCAACACCCACAGAAACCATCCAGCTGCTGGGAGCTGATCTTCAGTTTTGGGTTGCCAGTCCTCACACAAGCCTTCTGCAGACTGGGTCCAGCAAAACCTGTACTAGAGCATTCATGTAGCTGTTACAGTGCCTCTCAGGGACTCAGTGATCTGTAAGTGTTAGGTAATGCAACTCTAAATGTGTGCTCCCAGTCAGGGAGGTGTACTCGACTGACAGAGACATAAGCCCAGAACTGATCATCATCAGATGCTGGGGCTGCTCTGTGCCTGGTAGGAGCTGTGATCCCTGATCCTTCTCCAGGTGGTGCAGGGCTGGCTGCCCTGCTATGCAGGCAGCCTGTGTTCACAGCCACTGTGTTGCTCTGTTGCTTCCTGCTGGCATGGTGTTTGCCCTACTGCTAGGCCATGACTTTTCCTGGTCAGGTTAACCCAGCATCCCTGTGAGGGGAGAGAGTGTGTGTATTAAAAGAGCTGGAAGGGTGTTGGGAAGGAGCTGGAAACATTTGCACTAGGAAGCGGTTCAGCCTGCCTGATTTGCTCAGGGTGTGAAATCCTACAGCTACCCAAAGCCTCCCTTGCACGGGCAGGGAGGGCAGCTGTGCTCTGCTCAGATGTTTGTTCAGCTGCCACCGCTGCTGCTGTGGGGAGGAGAGGAGCGAGCAGAGGAGCTCTGGCTGCCTCAAGCTGGCAGCACAGCGTGGGAAGCATTGATGCAGAGCCCAAGGACCTGGCTGGGAGACAGGCTGGTTCCTGCCTTGTGCCTTCACGGGGATAAAAGCATTAAAAAAACCCAAAAATTAATGAAAATAAAAGAGCAAAGGGATTGCTTTCCCAGGAGGAGAGCTCACACCTTCTCCTTGGCAGGGCTGGCCCGAGGTGACATCAGGAAGCAGTGCTGCTGCTGGGAGCAAGCAGGGATTGCCGTTATCACATACAATCTGCATGAGGCAATGGGACATGGCCAGTCGTCTCCGGCAACGGCTGCAAACAGTGGGGCTGTCTGCGGTGGGGAGTTGCCATGGTGTGGGTGCAAACAGGCACCCTCAGCCCTGGCTGAGTCACTCTGGGAAGGAAATGACCCGAGCTGACATAGAGCCTGCTGAAAATGGTGGGCTGTGAGCCCCGGGAAAAGAGAGAGGGTGAAGCTCTAATCTGTTCCCAGGAGGAGCATTCCTGGCCTCTCAGTAGCCATTTGGACCTTCCCTTCCCATTGTGGTCACAGAATCACAGAATTTTAGGGGTTGGAAGGAACCTCTGGAGATTATCTAGTCCAACCCCCCTGCAAGAGCAGGAGAACCTAGAGCAGGCTGCACAGGGTGGTGTCTAGTCAGGTTTTGAGTATCTCCAGAGATGGAAGATTCCACCACCCCTGTGGGTCCCCATGGCTGCTCCCACTGCTGGGGCAACCTGTAGCTCTGCTGCTCTTGAAACTGCCTCTATGCTGGGGCAGAGTTGGGGAACCTGGAGGAGCAGCCAGGCAGCTCAAGCTGGGTTCTTGGAGACTTCTGTTGGTGCACATGGTGACATCCCAGTGGTGTGCTGATGTCAACCAGTCGTTATTTGTTTGCATCTGCTTGGTCAGGGAGATGAGGGGGGCTTAGACTCAGCGTGGCAGGGCCTGGGCTCCCATCCTTGCTATGACAGCACACCAAGTTCATTGCACCATCACCTCCTTCATCTGTCTACAGCACAAGATCCATCTCTGCAGCAGGAAACCATCCCCTTCCCATCAGCTTCTCCTACCCTGGGAAAACCACCCAGGCAGTCAACAAAGCAGATAAGTGGGGCCTTGTGTGCTGGGACTGAGCCCCCGCCGTGCTGTGCAGCACTAGAGAGGCTGGGATTTGATGCCTGTTGTCCAACTTGACCATGGCCAAGTGCCAACCTTCTGCAGCACCAGGCGTCCTGTGTCAGCTGCGCCCACTGAGCTGCATGCTGGGGGAGCCATGGGGTTAGGGACTAGGGGCCACCAGCCTGGAAGGCAGCCAGCCTGGCTCCAGAGTGCCATGTGGCTCATCCAGCCAGTGGGATGGAGAGGTGGCACAGAGGCTCTTGGCATGCTAAGATGGCACGCATCCCAGCTGCTGCTCCCATGTCAGGTAATGATGCTCACTGGCTAGGGGACTGATGCATTAGCTGGGGGTCAGGAGCTCAGATGGAGCATGATTGGCAGGACCACCCACTGGTTTGTGCACTGGGTCCTGCTGGAGAGCCGTGGTCTTAGCAGTAGTGAAGGAGGGAGCTGCCCCAGGGAGGAAAGCAAGGCCTAGACAGAGGAATTTGTGTGGGGATAGGGATGGCTTTGAGCAGGGTTTATGGAGTGGTCAAGAAAACACAGGAAATTGGCTCCAGCTGAAGGTCCTCCTGCCTGGATACTGAAGCAGGGACAGGGAAATAGACAAGTGATGTGTAATGGAGGGGCCAGACAAGACCTGATAGCAGCAAGGTATGGAAAGCTGAAAAGGATGCCAAAGACAGCAGGGGATTGTCCAGGTCTGATAAGGCTCTGGGCAATTAAAAAGGACTTTATGGGCTGTTGGGAACCAAAGGCAAGGAACCGTATGGAGATGCCAAACCTGTTAGGAAGGAAATTGAAGGAGTGGATAGAGATTGCTGAGCTAGAGCTGGATGAAGGATAAGGAAAATGCTTTCCAGACCATTAGGAAAGAAGGAGGATGTGAGACAACAGCTGTTAGAGATGATATTTTAAAAATCCTTAAGACTGGATAATTCACACCCAGAGGTCCTTTCAGGGCTGGCTGGAGCAGCAGTCAGGATCCACGGGACTGGGAGAGCACTAATGCAGAGCTTGGTATTGGAAAGAGCCAAGCTCCCCGGCACAGTGGTGGGAAGCAGGAGAGGCAGCAACCAGAGGGAAAGAGTGCAAATGCAGTTCACATTAGCACAGTGGGGCTTTGCTGAGAGGTCTCTTTGGACCAAGGAGTTTTCTCTCTTCATTGCAAGCAGCCACTTGGCTGCAAGAGGCCATTCCATATCTGGAAGGAATTTCACGTGTTTTTTCACGGTATTCAGATGTTGGAAAAAAGAGAGAATAAAAAGGAAAAGGATCTAGCATATTATGGAGGAAGGAACTTCATATATCTTTTTATCATGTTCAGATGTTGGGAATAAAAAGGAAAAACATCATGCTAGATCCATAGACAGCACATTAAATAGGTTATGAACTGGATAATTGGCCAATAAACCATCATGGGGATGTGAAGCAGGGTTTAAGCATCAGCACAAGCAGGATCCTTGCTGTACTGGTGGAACAGACCAATCTCCCTGGCATGTACTTGTGATCCCTCTGTAAGGCGCATGGGGGGAATCTCAGGGCCAGGTTTTTGCCATGTAAAACTCAGGCAAGAGCTGGACTTTTCATCTCAGTGACTCAAGCTATCTCTCAAATGTAAGGACCGTTTCTCCCCCACCATTCCTCCAAGGATTTGTTGCTGAGATTGCACCAATTAAGAGCTCATACTCCTGGGAACCCAGGCTGCCTGCCTCACACACCACTGAACCGAGAGGAAGGTGGGAAGCCAGAGACTGGAGCTGATCCCCTGCTGCCAAAACTGTGTGTTCTCCTTTTGGTTGGGAAATGGTTTCTTGGTCTGACAGCAGCAGGGTTGTATTTTTAGAAACCCCAAAGCTGAGGTTTTGTGATAACTCTTGCAGCCAGGAAGGGTGGAGGAAGAATGCAGGGCTAGGTAGAAGCTGTGGCCATGGCTCAGGGTGAGCCTCATGTGGGCAACAAGAGTTGACCTGCACCTGTGCTGTCCCTTGGGCACTTCCCACTTGGGCCACTTCCCAGTGCGGGCAAGAGGTGATCTCTTTGCCCTGAGGCATGAACACAGGGAGAATAAATAATCATAGAATGGTTTGGATTGGAAGGAGCCCTTAAAGATCAACTAGTCCAACCCCCTTGTGTTGAACAGGGATGTCTTCAACTAAATCAGGTTGCTCAGAGCTGTGTCCAACCTGGAATGTTTCCAGGGATGGGGCATCCATCATCTCTCTGGGCAACCTGTGCTAGTGTTTCACCA
This sequence comes from Bucco capensis, assembly GCA_013396975.1. Taxonomy (NCBI): domain Eukaryota; kingdom Metazoa; phylum Chordata; class Aves; order Piciformes; family Bucconidae; genus Bucco; species Bucco capensis. The sequence goes on along the minus strand of VWZO01000243.1, from coordinate 64,535 downwards.
CCCTCAGTGCAAAACCTCTTTTAGTTTAAAACCATTACCCTTTGTCTTGTTGCATCAGATCCTGCTAAAAAGTCTGTCCCCATCTTTCTTACACCCTTTAGGTACTGAAAGGCTGCAAGAAGGTCTCCCTGGAGCCTTTTCTCCAGGCTGAACAACCCCAACTCTCTCAGCCTCTCCTTGGAGCAGAGGTGTTCCAGCTCTCACATCACTTCTGTGGCCTCCTCTAGACCTGCTCCAACAGGTCCATATCTCTCCTGCGCTAAGGACTCCAGAGCTGGACCAGCACTGCAGGTGAGGTCTCCTCAGAGCGGAGCAGAGGGGCAGAATCCCCTCCCTGACCCCGCTGCCCACGCTCCCGGGGACGCAGGGACGTTGAGCTATAAGAAGCCGAGGGACGCCACTTCCCTCCCGGCGGTGCAGTGCTCCCTCCCATCTGCTAGGGGGCGCCGCAGCGAGCGGGCTCAGCGGAAGGGGTGTGGGTGGGAGCTCTCTGCCGCACTGCGCGTGCGTCCGTCGTGGGCGGGAAGTGGTGTCGGGGAGTGATGCGGCGGCAGTGGCAACCAGAACCGAAGCAAAAGCAGCAGCGGGGTCGGGTGCTGTCAGGTGCTGTCGGTGCGCTGTGCCGGGCCCTGCCGCCCCGCGCCCGGCCCGCTCCCGACACCTTCCGCCGCGCCAGGTTCGACCGGCCGCAGGCGGTGAGCGCGGGCCGTCCCGGGACACTCTTCACCGGCGGTCCCCGCTGTTGCCTAAGGAAGCACCCTCCGCCTCCTCCGCGCTTTCAGCGGGGCACAGACTGGGGGTCGTCTCTGTGGGCAGGAAGAGATCCCCGTGCGGGGCCGGGCCCCGGGTGAAGGGGTGGGCAGGGGCACCTAACTGGGCCTGAGCCTGGGGACAGGACATCGGTGAGGGGGATTTTGTGTGTGCCCCAACTTGCATGTGTTATGTGACTCTGCCAACTCCCAGCTCGCGAAAGGGCTTTGTCGTACTGTGGTTTAAACTTAAAGCTTGATATTTCCCTGTGGTTTGCAACATTTAGCTAGTGTCACCGGAGGCTTGTTTCTCTTTACTGTACGCTGGCTTTGGTCTGTCAGTTTCAGGGCTTTACAGGGCGATGCTTGTGAGGCATGCAGCTCACACATAAGGTGCCCTACTTGCTAGCTATTTTAAGCATTTTACATAGCTATTTTAAGCATTTTATAGATGTTCACTGAAAGTCCAGCTGTGATTGTCCACTGTTTTTAGTCTGTTAACATGCTGTCCTTGTGTGACCAAGAAATGGTTTCCAGGTCCAACTCACTGTGTGCTTCCTTCTGTTTGTGAGGTTTTTCGATACTATCATGGTCAGATCTTTTCTTTGTCTTTTAAGTTTGACATGGGGTGAGTTGTGCCATATGTGTTTATATCAGACCAGAAATTTTGGAAGCCACACTCCTGTATCCATGTGCCTCAAAGCAGGAGTGCTGAGTCTTGCTGTACAGCAAGCATTAGTAGCTCTTTCTGTGTGTACCTTATTGTATGTAGTGTTCATAAGACAGCTAATACATGAACCTGCCTGATTTGACAGTGTTGGCAGGGTGCAGATGTGCTCTACCATGTAACAACTGATGCTCAGATATGGGTTTAATTGCCTAATAAAGACTACACAGGTGGCAGCTATTTTGCATGCTGATTTCCCCCAACTCTTTCTTTTTGCAGACCCTGGATTTCTGGAGGCTGCTCTACACTCTGCTGAAACAGATCCATGGAGACAAATGGACAGAGTCTTATGCCATAGGTAACCTGAGCAGTCTGGTTGTCTGTGTGATTTTCATCTGTCCCAGGGGAAGTACTAGGTCTGGTTTTGTAGCAGCTTTTCTTTGGTAACTTGCTCACTGTCAAGAATGCTCCATTCTGAATACCTGTGCCACCAATTTATTGTTGTATCACAGCTGTGCAGGCAGGTTTACTCCTCTTTGGCTTGCTTTGTCCAGGAAACTGGGGTGTTCTGGCATCCACTAGGGGCTTTTGCTTCATTTTTACGTTTTACTGCAGGTGAATCTCTGCAATGATCTTGTGTGTTTTCAGCATCTGCAGAGATAATTACAGAAATACGTTTGGTTTTCCTTTTATTCCTTCTTTCCCCAGTCCACATGTGACACATGATTCTGTGGTGGTTAATTTTCTAGCAAGTCTGATGTCAAGGCTCTGAATTCTAACATATGAACCATAAAGGCAATGTTTTGGTTTCAAGTTCTACACAAAAAGTAAAATGTATGTGATTATTTTAGAGGGACTGTGAGTTTCTCTGTGGATAGGGCCACTACTCCAGAGAGAAGCTGAATGCAGGTTAGCTTCTCACAATGACAGAGCACCATTTACTACTTAAATGTATGGTATTCCAAGTACAATACTACTCCCTAGACTTCTTGAAATTGCAATACTGCTCCCCAGACTTCTCTCTTGAAAGATGTCTCTCTAGACCCCTTTCATTGTCAGAGGAGGCTTTGAGACTAGGAGTCTGTGATGAATAAGTCTTCTCAAACCAAAACCACTTAAAATCCACTTTTGCCCTTGAAAGCAAAAAAAAACCCCAAACCCTGAACAACGTTGTTTTAGCCCCTTAGGAGCTGGGAACCTGATGACTGTAAATGGAATTAAAAAGGCTAAGCACTGTGGAGTGTAGAGTAAAACCAGCATAGTTTTGCTAGTAGCTCAGCAGGAAATCAGCATGGGTCTGTGTTATTCACAGGACTGCTATTTTTCATTTGGCTGTTTTTTGCTTTTCTACTAATCCACAATCTGCTGTGTGTGGTAAGTCAATTTATTGTCTGTCTCCTGCAGCTTTGTGGAGGTGGTCCTGCACAAGTGCAACCTTGGATCCTGGCTGTTTCCGTACTTGTAGCACTTGGAGACAGGATTTTCATGTGCATGTGGCAGGTTGCTGTCTCTAGAGAGAGCTAACCCAGGCTCTGCTGGTAGATTGCAAGGTAGGAATGTGTGGTTCTGCTCAGAACTGCTGACTCTGAGTTTTAGGAAACTCATTTAGTTGCAACTTGGTGATTAAAGCTGAAATTCAGGTTGGAGAGCTGTACTGTTTTTCAAAACACACTAATTGCTTTTGCTTTGCCAAGTGAATTAGTTGTCTGTGGTAGACAGAATCAATGTTTTACTGCCTTTCTTCTCTGCTTCTGCTCTGGAGCACTTGTGGTCTTTCATGTATTTATTCCATGCAAATGAAGTGGAAGCCTTGGGCAGGGAGACTAAATTAAACTTCCTTAGGCTTGTCTAGGATCCTGTTGCTTAACAAAGAATTGAAACTGATCCTCTAAACCAAGTCTAGTGCTTTAGTCTATTGATCAAGCTTTCCTTTCTTTGCTGTTTTTGTACAACCTCTTAAATATCTTAGCTAGAAGGAGGAGACTGGATCTCGGAGGAAGGCTGTGAAGACTCCCTTGGTTATAAGGGTTACTGTGTGCATAGTAACAACTCTCTGGAAAAGAGAAGCCATGCTCAAATGGCCTTGTGCCCTTTCTTTTTCCAAAGGAAGCACTGAACTTTGGCCTGTAGTCTGCCTGTGTTGTTGGGGTCACAGTGGTTCTTATCACTGCTCTGTAGAGTGAGACATTTCAAGGACTGCTTGCCAGAGGTTGGGCTATTTGCAGCTGTAAAGTGCTAGAAGAAAGCAGTGCCATGCAAGGACAGAATACTCTTATAGATTTTGCCCAGAAAATTTTTCCTTGAGCTAGGAAGTCCTTTTTATCAAGTATCTTTTGAAGTTACACCCCAGGGTGTATTTCTGTTTTGAGTTAGTAGTTTCCATTAGTCAGTTTTTGATCTGATCTTGTCATATAGGGGATTTTTAGAAGGGATTAAAATTTGTTTTGGATAGAACAGCTACTAGTCATTCCCTTGTTGTGGTTGTGATGTGATATTGTTTAGAAAAGCTTTCTGCATTGTGTTTGTAGGTGTGATGAAGTCATGATGAGTGGTTTCATACTGCATTTTTCCTCACAGAGGCTTGAGAGCTGATAGACTTGGTTAAGAACCTAACAGCCACACCAGGCAGCAGTGCATTAAACATTAAGATAGTTGGAGGAAACATTTCTTTTCCAGGAGTCACAATTCATTTTTTATGGTATGGGAAAGAGGTCTGGAGCTGCAATATATTTTTGTTTGTTTGACAAATGAAGCAGAAAATGTTCTTCTGCAGCAGTAGTTTCCCATAACACCACTACCTATGCAGGTGTTTCTTGCCTGAGTGCATGAAGTAATGTATCTGTTTGTTCTTGTACTTGATTTAGTTCCTTTCCAACTTACCCTGCCAGGCAGTACCTTTATTTGAGTATCATGTTGTAATTCACTGAGAATATTCTGCAGGATTCATAAACCAGAAAAGCACAGCATGAGCATAGTTTTAATAGAGCTGAACCCTGAGGTTCATCCACAGCTTGGCCTTAGATGTTGAATGGACTTTCATAAACAGTGTGTGTGCAGAAGGGAATTAGTTGGAAGGACTGTGTCTGGGTCTTAAACTGCCTGTTCCTAATGAAGTGCTGTAAGAAGATGGTGTCAAAGAGAGAAGGTGTTTAAGGGACTAGTGTCAGTCTGTTCTCTTGAGTGATGTTTTCTCCTCTCAGCTGCACATTCTGGAGGAGTCCATCTGGTCTTGGGTACTGTCAAGGATTAGGACTGGGCCAACCACTAATCCAGTGACAGATATTCTCTATTATCCCCTTTTCCCCTACTCCAGGGAGGAAAAGGGGAAATTAACAGAGAAAGAGAGACACTTTGAACTGGAAATGAAACTTAAACTACTTTAATGAAAATAATAACAAAAAAATGAAGTGTGTGTGTATGTATATATATCTATATACATAGAACCAGTACCACACCCAACTCCCCTTCATGGCAACTACATCACCACTGATGCTGTTGCAGGAGGACTCAGCAGGAGAAAGGACTCAGACTCAGGGGATGGAATTGGAACTCAGGAACTCTTGGACTGAGATGGAAGGCAGAGCAGATAAGAGTCCTGTAGCAACAGAGTTGGGCTTCTGATCTTCACAAGGCTCAGGTGCTTAACCTTCAGGGAGGGTAGAGACCCAAACTTCTCCTTACATGTTCTATAAGTGCTAAATAGCTTAATTATGCACCTGTTTTGCTTGGGTCTTTGGCCTTATGTAAGAGACTTTAAGGCCCAAGCTTGATATCAAAGTTTCAAGGACTGAATATGACTTATATGGTATGGAATACCTTGTTTTGACTCAAACTAGGACAGGTACTTACACAGCCTTTACTGCCATTAATCTAAGCACTATTTTTTCTTGTAAGCCAAGCACTGTAGAGATGATGGAAACTGAGGGACTTCCCATAAGGTCATAGATAGGCTCTTTGAGCCCCTCTTTCAGATCAGTGCTTTGACCAATGACCCACAATTCCTGCCTGATACTCCAATTGTACCCTGTCATGTGAGGACAATGTGTTGCAGACATTGAGGAGAGGTGGAATAGGAGAAGGTAAAGGACCAGAGCAACATAGATTCAGGTGATGAATTGCCTTGGTGGATCTGGTCCTGAGTGGTATATCAGAGGAGGAAAACAGTGATAAAGGGAAAAAAAAAACACCTGGCTTGCTCTCTGTTCCCTCTCTTTGCTGTGTGATTTCTTGGGGATCTCTCTGAACTGCAGATGGCAGCATGTGATGCCTGTTTGCTTTGAAGAAGGCTGGGAGAGGGTGCACTGATTTTGCTTCCTTTTGGAGTATTTCTGCCTTTACCTGTTAACAAGCTTGCCAAATGCACAAAGAAGACGAAAGGGCAATATGAAAACCAAGCTCATGTGAGAACATTCAGGAGTGACCAAAATAAAACCTGTAGCATCTGAGTGCTTCCCCTGTGCAGGAGAGATTGGGGTGCATATCTACAGGAAGATTTTTAGCTAACCATGGGTATCTCTTCCACCCTAGCATCATGAAAGGAAGCTGCTTGGTTTTCTATTCACAGGTTCTGCAAAAAGAGCATACAGAGTGATTTAGGTGTTTGGTTTTCCTTTTTGTCTCTGTCACGCAGAAACAAGGCAATTGAACAGTTAGGTTTAAACCTAGCATGTGTCTCAATAAAGGCTCTGCTACACAAAACACTAGTCCTGCAATGAATTAGTAGGCTCTGCACCACTGTGTCACCTGCTTAATCATGCTCCTGATCTTTTTGTTCTTCAGTCATGGGGAATGTCTCTGAGGAATTCCTTTGTAGCCTTCATGTATTCCCACTCCTACTTCTGAAGATGTGTAGTAATGTGGACAACAGTTTCAGTTGTGTATTAAGGTTCTCCTGAAGTTGGTCCAATAGTGCAGACAGGATACCTTCCTCTGGCTTGTCAAGGTGCAAAGGGCTTGGTAGACCTTTTTTGACTACCAACTTCTTCCAGAGCTGTAGCAACGTACTGTTCCTCCTGGAGGAACAGCATCTAGCTTCTCCCTGTGTCTTGGCTTTGCATTACTTCTGGTGGCTAAGACTCCTTTAGCATTTTGCAAACCGCTCTTCTTGTAATTAACAACTTCCCTTTGAGAACAAAAGGATTTTTTTTAATTGGTTTTCTGTTTTGAAGTTGGTCATTATGTGGTTTCTGAGCTTCAGCAGCTGATAGCAGACAAAGAAAGATTATGGTATGTGTCGATGCTAAGGGATGTTTTTACCACAAGTGGCAAGGAGCAGGATAATGAATATGTAATGTGATGAATTATGTTAATTAAGGACAGCAGTGACAATCCCTGATCCCTGTACTTCCTGTTATTTTTGTGTGTGTGAGTGTGTACCTTTTTTATGAAACCCCATAGGGACACTGAAGCATTTCACTGGAAAAGGGGAGCAGCTTTCTTCCTTTGTAAGAATGCCTAAACCAGGACCAAGTTGAAGGTTCCTCTAGCTCCCATCCAGCTGTGGCAGCTGTCAGAAGTGGATGCCCAGGGGAAAGGAAACCAAATATGCTTTCAGGGGAGTATTCTTTCAGCTCCCAGACTTTCTATACCAGGGAGGATATCTTTATATCATAAACTTCCAAGAACTCCTGTTCCTTAAATCCAGTTTCTCCTTCAACCTGTGTAATTGTCAGTGTCCATAGTTCCTCATGGCCAGAAATTTCAGAGCTTTGCTGTAGGTGTGAGTAACATTTCTAACTTTAGGCTCACGTGCTTGCTAACTTTGTTTGGCTCACAGTGCTGAATGTTGTGCAAACAAAATATTCCCTATTCACCTATTCCAGTTTTGATGTATTCATTCTCAGTCATCTTCTTGGCCTATGCCATCAGTTCTTGTAATGAAACTGTTCTGTACTTGTAATCATACTTGGTTCTTTCTCTTTTTTTATTCCACGTCTTCCGTAATCTTTATGGAACTGAAGAAATAACACTGAATTTCAGATATGAGGTCCCAGTGGATATAGACAACAATGTAGTGCTGTTCCCTGTGTTCTGGTTAGTTTTGTTTGTAGATTTCTCACATTCAGTTTGCTTTTTTGGATGCATATGAGAACCAAGTGTGATATTGTACTGAAAAACCTTATCTTCCTTACTACTGAGTAGTATCACATCAGCACCATGTTTTCTGTCACTACCACGTTGCCTATGTGTCATTTGGAGCTGGCTGAACAGCAGCTCTCTACAGAGCCCTCATGTGAAGCCTCCATTTTTTTTTCCTACCCTCTGTTTCTTGTCTGCTAGGCACTTGTCATTGATTCAAGAGCCTTCCCTCTCGCTCTGCTCCAGTGGCTTAGTTTCTTTGTGTTAGTAAAATCCCACTGGGAAGTCTAAATGTCCTGCATTGTTGCATCTTCCTTAATCACTTGCTGCTGTTGCCTTTGGAGAACTCCAGCAGCTTTTTGAATGGGACTTCCTTTTACACCAACTGTTGGCTCTTCCCCAGTATGTGTTGTTTATCATTGTACCCCTTAATTTTGTTCTCTATTATAGTTTTGAGTTAGTACAGAGCTGAGGCTTACTGGTCACATCCTTTTTCAATGACAATTCTCTGTTTCCTCAGTATTTTACAGTTCTGTAGTGCTTGTCTTGTAGCTGTCAGGTAACATTTGCTGGTGTGAAGGAATATGGAGCAGAGCATTCCTGAGAATTAAGCAATCCATATGGTCTGGTACGTGCTGTGTGGTGTACTGCATTATCTCTGTCTGCTTGCTGGTGCTCAGAGATTTGCAGCAGACTGTGAAACTCCTCTCTCTAAATTCCAGTTTCATTCAGGAGTCAAGTGACTCAAGAGTGTTTACTAATTCATTGTGTGCTTGATGGCTCATCAAAAATGAATAGGTGAATTGGAGTCCTGTTAGAGCAAGGATGGCTATTTATCTTTTCTTGCCTTTGTTAATCTCCAAGAGGCCGTTACTGGCCTTAATCCCCACATTGAATTTCTTCTTTTCCTTTAGCAGTAGTTCCTGTAGATCAGAATTGGGCAGGATAAGTGAGGCTTTTACCCTTTACCTCATGTCCTTTATCAGTTGTTACTAAAACTGTCCACCACTTACCTTAAGCTTGATTAAAAATCTTACTCTCAGAGGAGGCAGTAGTTTCCAGAACTGAATGAATAAATAAATGCCTTAAGTAGTGCAGTGTGTTTATTCTCAATTGTTTTCTTCTTTTTCAGATAACCAAATTAGGTTTGTAAAATCAGCCTTGTGGTACCATGGCTATGGCAGGCCACAATTCTATCAGCTCCCCTCCGATGGCTCAGCTGGTAGTCGGGAACTGCTGCTGGCATTTTCCTGGCTGCTGCACAGACTCAGCCTCTTGGAGCAGCTTTTGACTCTGAACAGAGTCAAGACTGGAGATGAAACCTCTGTGTGCACGGTGAGCATATTTGTGTCTTTCGACCTGATCTGTCCATAAGTTGTGTTCTGTGACAGTGGCTGCATTGTGTCAAGTTAGGGAAAAGGGAAGTTTACAGAGAGAGACAGACAGGCTTATGAGTTGGAAATGAAACTTAAACTACTTTAATGAAAATAGTAACAAGAAAATGAAGTCTCCTCTTTCTACACTGCAATTTTTTGCTGCACAGAAGAGGGAGCATAAGAGACTGTGCTTGATGCACAGTGAGTGGTGATGATGTAAAGGATGACTTGAGACTATAGGAAAAACACTTCTGGGGAACATTTTACTTTAAACTTCTTTTTCATGTTTTTCTTGAGTGGTAGCAGATTATTTTTTTATGCCCTTAATTTCTGCTACAAAAGAGTGATGAGTGAAGCATAGCAGTGACATGAATTCAACAAAATGGGACAGTGCCTATGTTATTGAATGAATTATATTAGTTGGATTTAGCATGTGCATGTCAAGCTCATTGTATTAATGGCAGTTTCTTGCATGGTGTTCAGCTAGCAAGTTTTCATGCTCCAATAAAAAACAGATGTTCATGGAGGGGGAAAAAATGATGGAATATAGTTACAGCATAAGTAGTGTGTTTTGTTGAAGAAATAAACAGAATTTTGAGGGAAAGGTCTTATCTTTCATTTGATCAAGTAGGCATTACAAACCCAATGAATTCAACCAGAAAGACTCAACCAAATTAAGCTCTAGGAATGCACAGTTAAGGACCTAGGAGGTAATGATGGGTGAGAAGGAGAAGATAGGTGGGTCATACACCTCATATTGGTTAGTAAGTCAATTTGTGGTAAACTACTCCTGAAAGCCTGTTGTTTGTTGAGTGAAAGTGTGATAGTTTTGTTGTTATGTATTATTTGATAGTTATTTCATTGGATACCATCATGTGGCAAAGTATTCATCACTCAGCATTCAACAATATAGTCCCTAAAAGGGGAAGAAGTGAGATTGTTAGTTTGCTACCTGATATCTTGGGAGTTGAAGTACAACTTGAACAACTGAAGCACTGGAATTTTGACTCTGGGAATGTTAAATACCAAGCATTTGTGACACTTGAGCTGAAGTGCTGGAAGTTTGTAACATGTTGTAAAGGCATTGCTAAACATGCCAGAGATGTAGTCTCCGCAGATGTAATTCTCTTCTAAGTAAATTGAAGGAAAAAGGTAGAAGAAGTAGAAAAAAGTTCCACTAGAGAAAGATCTATCTCCAAAAAGAAAAGGAAATGCTCTTTAAAACAACTGAAGCTCTCAGATGAGAGCACTTGAAAAATCTTCCACCTCCTGGAGTCTTTTTTTTCTTTTTAACTGACTATAAACAGTTGAAAATATTTTTCCTGAAATGAAAATGTTGCAAAACAAAAATGCATGGAATAGCATTTGATTCTGTTCATTGCTGAGGTCTCTGCCAAAAATCAGCAAGGCACAAAAGCCAGTACTATCTGGCAAGGCATGTCTGTTGGTCTAGTAGGGAGAATAAATGTGAAGGAAAATTCTTACCATTTTGTCTTCAGCTGAAAAAATGGTAGTTCCAACTGTTCTCTACAGGTTTGCTGTTAAAGTTTTGTCTGAAATCACCAAAAATGGACAGGGTCTGCTCTATGAATAAGAGAGAATGTAGCTAATCCCCAAATTAAGGGTGCAGTCATGTTCTTGACTGTTTTTTTCAGCCTAGGTTTGAAACAAAGCCTTCCAGCCTCCTAAATTGCTGATAATATGCCAAATGCCCGACATATCAAAGGCTAATTAAATTAATTCATTTCATTTCAGATTACCACTCTCTGGCCTTTTTTTTCTTTGCAGTTCCTTAGCAACAGTTTTCTTCCCCTGCAAATTGAACTCTTCCATCAGCTCTGAAAGATTTCAGGCCAGTTATTTATAGAGGTACAAAGGTATTCATGACACTTGATGGACATGGAGCTCAGCTGCTGCATGGAATTCATAATTTAAAGCTCCTGAATTGGGGAAGGCTTCCATAAGCTTCCTTTGACATGCACTTAGCTCTTCAGAATCAAAAGTTGAGTGATTCCTAAAATGATAAACTAAAGAGTGGTGAAAGCATGGTGAAAGAGTTAGGGTGGTAGGAGCCAGTGCTTAATGTGGCTGATATAATGAAAGAAATGATCTTGAGGTAGGTACAGTTAGTAGTCTCTCCTGAACCAGGGGACTGCTGCATCAGAGAGCAGGACTGAAGGAGCCACTGTCCTCTTGAGCCTTCTACCCATAGCTTGCTTCCAGTATGTGAAGTTTGTAAACTGGAGAAGGAGACAATTATAAGAGCAGACTGGAACCCATGTTGCTGTGCAGGAGGAACAGGAGAGAGGGAAGAGGCCATTGATGGTGCATGTCAAACTCTGCTACCTGGCTCCTGTAGTGCAGGTCTGTTCTCTGAATTCACTGTGCTGATCTGTCAGTGGGTTGGTGACTGCAGAGGCAGTAAGTGACAGTTCAAACCTTGTATTGGTCAACTCTATAAAAAAAAAAGTAATCACTATTTCTATTAGATCTATGAAAAACTGAAGTACAATCTGAACTGGGAGGTTCATATTGATTTGCTGGAGTGTCTGCTTGGGAATTGCCTGTTATTGCCTTAAAGCACTGGACAATTAACTGATGGACACTGTCTTCAAAGGCACTTTTACACCCCTTATGGATTTCTATCTTGAATATGCACTGCTGTGATGTCAGTCAGGGCAATCTTTCATTGCTCTAGTGATCATCTATAGGTAGATCATTCTGAAGTGCCATCCACTGATTCCTCTTTACACATGAAAATCCTGGAGTACAAACCACAGCTGAGAACCTGAAGGGTGAAACCTATAAGGCAGACCTGAGGAGTTCTCATATTCTTTCTGTCTCTGAGAAGCAGGTAATTGTTTGATCTGAATCTGCCTTTTTAGCACAGTCATTATTTGACCCCTTTTGATTTTTTCTCAGTTTTTAAATTTTAGTGATATCATCAGAGCATTCTCCAAATCTATGCTAGTTTGTGCTGATAATAGTACTCTGTTTCCAGGGAGGAATACTATCTGTACTGGTTTTATTTCTCTAGCTCAAATTAATCTGTGTGCCCCCTGTAATTTAATTGTGTGAGTGTTTTTAGATGGGGATAGTGATGTGATATCCCTTGTTATCACCAGGGTAGGTTGTACCAACACTGATTCTTGATTCCACTAATTCCCTCTGCCTGCTTCTTGCCCTCTGATTTAAATTGGATGCCTCTCTTCTATGTGATTTTTGTAGTAATCAACAAATAGATCTATTATGGCTATTACACTTGTCTCTAGTATGCCAAAGTGAACTCACTTTAATTATTTCTGGTGGGGGAAAAAGGAAACTAAACATGCCTTCTGACTCTTAGGTTTGCAGTTTGATTAATTTTTTGTTTGACTCATGGGCTCTTTAAGGCTTGTTAAAATGCCTTTCTCCTATAGAAATCTTGACCATTACTGCTGTTCCATAAACCATGTTATTAGAGGAAAATGTTATGTAGCAGCCAAGCTTGATGCTTCCCCCAGCAGAAAGCCTCCTTCACCTATTTCCATTGAGGCTGGAGGAGGGAATTTTATTAACCTATTGATTCTAACTCAGAAGTATAATTAATTTCCAGACCTTTATAGGCTGTATTAGTCTGTCAGCTTCCATTTTTTCATTTCCCTCCCTTTATTCCCAGTGCTTACAATTCTGTTCTCTTTGTGTCCTTCTATCTCCCTAGTAACTCACCACTTACTTTTTGCCCTTTTTTGCTACTAGTGCTGCTGTATTACAGGAGCTGCTAAGGAACACTTTATTTTTTGTAAAAGCCATCCCTGAAACCTAAACAAGAGGGGACAGGATGCCTCAAGTTTCTTCTGTAGGCTTGCCCTCACCTCATTTCTGCCAGTGAGCAGTGCTGCTTTGCCCATGGCAGACTGATGTGCTTGGTTGGTACTAGACCTCTCTCCATGCTGCCTCTGCTGGGGTAGTGCTAGGGCTCCACAGAATCACACAATGTTAGGGGTTGGAAGGGACCTCTGACCTCTGGAGATCATCTAGTCCAACATCCCTGCAAGAGCAAAAGAACCTAGAGCAGGTTGCACAGGATGCCGTCCAGTCAGGTTTGGAGTATCTCCAGAGATGGAGACTCCAGCACCTGCCTGGGCCAGTGCTCTGCCACCTGCACAGAAAAAAAAGTTGCTGTGTGCTAGTTTTTTCCCATTGCCTCTAGTCCTGTCACTAGGTACCACAGAAAAAAGCCTGGCCCCATCCTCCTGATACCCTCCCTTTAAGTATTTATAAGATCTCCCCTCAGTCTTCTCCAGGCTGAACAACCCCAGCTCTCAGCCTCTTCACATAAAAGAGGTGTTAAAGTCCACTAATCATTTTAGTGACCCTTCTCTGTACACTCTCTAGAAGTTCCCTGTCTTTCTTAACCAGGGGAGACCAGAACTGAACACAATACTCCAGATGTGGCCTCCCCAGGGCAGAGTAGAGAGGAAGGAGAACCTCCCTCCACCTGCTGACCACATTTTTCTTGCTGCACCCCAGGATGCCATTAGCTTTCTTGGCCACAAGGGCACATTGCTGCCTCATGATCATCCTGCTGTCCACCCAGACACCCAGGGCTTTTTCCACTGAGCTGCTTTCCAGCAGATCAGCCCCTAACCTGTACTGTTACCTTTGCAGCTTCTGTATGGCTGACAGTCTATTGTAGCACTCTGGTTGCGCTGCTGTCTACTCTGTACAGGCTCCTACCAGAAACCAAGGGAGAAAAATGCTTGAATTTGGCATTTCTGGTAATTTCAAAGTCACTTCCTAAATAGGAAACTATGGAGCCCTGAAGTGTTGATTTTTGTCTTTAGTTACTGATATTGCCTGTTGGCTTAATCATAATTTTGTTGTCAATGATGCTGAAATTGGGAAGATACTTTTTTGCCATACATGAACCGGAACACATTTCAGTTTAGATTTTTTAAAATGCAATTTTCTTTTTCTGTGTTAAAGCACAAGTTCCAGATGATAGCTGAAATTGTCTCTCTGTTCTGCATGTGCATATGTACATGCTATTCCTTCTGATCTTTTAGTTTTGCTTTTAATTCTATGCTTTGGACTTGTCATAGAACCTCCCCTTCCCCATGAAAATGATTTCCTTGAAAATGTATGATTAGCAACATCTAATTTTGAAAAGACACAGTGAATACAGTTAAGAGTGTAGATTCTTTTTTAGACAGCATGTCAAGGTAAAATCCTCTAAAAGAGGAGTCTGAAATGATCAGGAAAGCGTATAATTTATTGAATCTTCTGTTTCTCTGGGAATGTCAGAATTTCAAATGAAGGCCGAATTTCTTCAACATGACATTACAACTGATGTGTTCTGGATGGAGTTCTGCCAAAAGGTACTTGAGCTTTCACTTGAGGAGAGGAAGATGGGGACTGGTGTGCTCATGGTCATACTGATTCTCTGTACTTCACTGAGATCCTGTGTAGGGAGCTCCTTCCATCTCTGGTGGGGAATCCGAGTTAAGATGTTTTAGGGCTTCTCCTGCCCTCCAGTGGCAGGGAGCAGCCAGTACCTTTGGTACCTTCTGATGGGCTTTGCTCTCTGGCCCTTTGATCTACATGTGAACATCCTCTGCTTTTAGTGTCCAGCTCTAAGTGATCAGGATTTAACTACCCTTGTAGAATCTTACCAAATAAAGCAATTTTTCCTTGAGAGGACAAAAGGAGCTTGCAAAGAAAGGCATGGCAGACCTTTGACATGGCAGAGCGCTGCCTTCTCCTCCAGGAGGGTAGTTACTGTTTCTTCTGTTGGCTTCTTGATCCCGGTTTTTGCTGCTTTAGCATGCTCCATCTTTCTCTCTTCACTGGTCATTCCTTGTCCAGCAGGTTGCCACAGTGGAGCAAAATGGAGGTGGGCAAGCAGGGCTGCAGCTGCAGGCAGAGGAAATGCAGTGCAAGGTATTATCTGTGTTGCATTTCTTGAGCCTTGCAAAGTGCTATTCTCCAAGCTAAGGTCTTCCCTGCCACATGTTTGGTTTAGTAAATTTGATTTCCATGTTTTGCCTGATTATGTGATGCAGTAAGCTGTGTTTTCAGTGTTATTTTAAAACCTTGCAGCTCCAAAGATTAGGTAGTGCTTCTGTGCTCTCTTTAGAGGCATAATGCTTTTGCTCTATTGCAGAGCTCTCAGGGATGGGATAAGAGACTGACTTGCTCTAGTGCCTCAGGCCTGTGGCTACTGCCAGACAGGCTTGTTTGAACAAGGCAGGGGTGGGTAGGAGCTGTGTTAACATGTTCTATCTTCCCTCAGCACCTTCTCTTTTTCATTCTTTGCAAGAGTGTGCTCTTGGGAGTAGTGATTTTTGACAAAAGACATTGAAATTTCAAAACTAAAAGGCCTTGCAGAAACACAGGATTTTGCTTCTTGTTTTAATTGCTGAATATGCTATGAGCACAAGTTCTATGTTGTGAGCACTTATGTTTGTGGACTAAATAAATATCTGGCTATTTAATTGGTATGTACATCATGTGGGAGTGGATTCTTACATCCTCTGTCTTTTCCATGCATACATCTAAGCTGGATTGGACCTTGTCTAGGAAGAAATCCAATTAGTGTTGTTGATGGTGCTGTTAATGCAAGGAGTGTTGTCCCTTCAACATTCATCTGTTCAGATTGTTCCTTTTCCCATTCTCCCCTCCTGCAGATAGATATATGGCTGTGTTAATTAGGCAAGCATGTCTGATACTGTTATTTCTGGCTGATGATGCTCTGGTTAAGGCTCTGTAATTACACAGCTTAACATATGTTAATGTCACATCAAAACCATTGTCTGAATTATGAGGGGAAGCTGCAGAAGCACTTTATTGGCTTGATTTATGGGATTGCTTTGCCTTTCCTGAGTCCTGCAGCAAGGGGATCTAGGTATGCTCCCTCCCACTTTTGTGATGCCAAGCTGTGTGTTTAAGGTTTGAGTAGTACATGAGAGCACATAATTTCTGTCTAGACCCAGATTAATTCAGGTGCAAGTGGGCTGGGAGCATGCACATGTCTGTGGGTTCAATGTCTTACTCATGTTGCAGTAGGGTGGCTTCTCCATGGGAAGAGCAGCAAGCTGTTTGGCTGTCCAAAATCTGGAAGCAGAGAGATTATCCTTGGAGGTATTTGGATGGTGTCTGGGGAAGAGCCACAGCAGGCCAAGGGTGAGCTGGCAGCAGCCAGGCTCCATCCAGCACCAAGAGGTGGCAGCTTCTAGTCAAGAAAGAGATCTCTGGGGGAACCAGCCCTGCCATTGCCATCCTTATTTTACCGCTGTGCAGACAGCATGGACTTTTTCATTGTGCTTACAGGGCATAGGAAATTTATTGGGATAAGAATTTAGAAGCAGCATCATACCTATATGAATTGGAAAATTACACAGTGTAGAAGTGTGACAAAGCTGCACAACCAAGAGTTTTCTTTGCGGTACTGCTTGTGGCATGCTGTAAGATCTCCACTAAATCTGCAAGGAAGTTTGCTTTCCAACAGTTTTGGAGTTTGTTTAATTCCAAGTGTATGAACAGCAAGGTCAACTGCATACCCAGGTCACTAAAACCCTCAAATGGAGCAAGTCATGCAAAAAATGCTCTTTCCTCACATGTCTACAAACACATTGATGCTTATGTTGTTCTTTGTATGATGAAGTACTTGTTTGGTTTATCTCCATCTGTGGAGAACTACTCCACAGTTTCCAGTAGCCTGAGATTGCTTTGTATTTGAAACCAAAAAGAAGAGCTTTATTTCTGCCAGAAAAGTTGGAACTTCTTCATATTTAATTTCTAAGTACGTTGCATGCAAGTTGTTTGCTCAGATGGATAGATTGTAAATGAAAATTGATATATCACCATGCCCTTTTTCACACCATCCTTTATCCTGCCTCTTATTCTTTTCCTCCAAGTACCTTTATATCTGAGGGCTCTTTTTCAGTCAGTGTGCTTCTTGAATTTGACTTGTCTGTTCAGAGCTCTTGAGGCATGTTTTGCAGTTTCTGAGCTACCTTAGTTGATGTGTGGTGTCCTGGCATGTGTATTTGTTATGGGACGTAGCTGGTTATTTGCCTATTTACCACAGGAGAGTTGAGTTTTAAGTTCTGCCTAAGTGAGGGCAGAGTGAATCGACTTGAAGAGACTTCATGTAAATTCATGCATGTCACCTTCATCAGGCTTATGCTTGCTTTTCTGAGTCTTGCCAATAAATGGATGTTGAGGTCTTCTAAGAGCAGTACTTTTAGGGCAGAAAAGCTTGTTTGCGGTGAGTGACAGTGGAATTGAGGAGCTTTCATTCTAGCTTCTGCTTAAGTTAGGCTAATCACAGGTGCTCTGGCAAGTCCACATCATCCATTCTCTGCAACAGAATCAAAGAGAAGCATTAATTCCAGCAAATAGTTTACAAGCAAAAAGTTTTTCTGTAGGTGGCTATGAAATGGTCTTTTGCAGAGCTGATGTGGAGCATTCCAAGGCACTTGAGAGCCTGGGTAGTTGCCTTGGCTGCTGTCTTTATGATTTTGACTAAATAATATGCACCTCTGTATCTCAGAAGTGATTGTAGGTGTGTACGCATTTTGCTGCAGAGATTAGATAAATTCTCAGTGATATTTGAAGCCAAGGCTCTAGGTTGGGCTGATACTGCAATGATTTTGCTCCCACTGGGAGAGCAGTAAATAGTCTTAGATTGTAAAGATAGGTGTAGAAATTGAGGCCACAGTATAATATGCAAGACCTTTTTTTTTTTGCCTTGTTTACTTTATGCCAGGCTAAGTATTTCATAGGAAAAGTAAATTTTTTTGTGCAGTTTGTGAAATAAATAATAGAGAGATCCTCTTAAAAATGCATTGGCTTGGCTTTCTTATTTTAATATTAATAAGGCAGGTTGCCACAATAAAATTCGCTCTGCATGGTGTTTGTCACTGTATGCCAAAGCAATCAAGTCTAATGCCATTCCTTCCTGAAATGAATCCCCAGGAGAGCAGTGTTTGTGCTCTTGTGAAACCTCTAAGCAGGGAAGTTGGATCTAAACTGGAAATGACGGGAAAATACACATTTTAATCTGGGAATCCCAAGTCTGTCTTCGGCCTTGCAGCGTTCTGGCTGCTTATGTGAAGTGTTCTATTGTTGTTTACACATGTTTTCTCTGCTGTTCTAACATCCAATTGCTTGGCTCATCATATTTATGGACAACTTGATAATAGTTTCATAGTCCAGAAACCTCTCCGGGTGAGGGCAAGACAATCTGAACTGTGAAGGTACTTAGCTAGGACTGCAACACCCTAGGACATGATGCCTTTTGATTTAGGAGCATGGGGCTGAAGGCAACTAAGGAAAAAGAGTGACATTGCAGTTGTTTTGTGGTTTGTTTTGGTTTTTTAAAGATGAATCTGTGCCTTTAAAAGGAAAAGCCCTTTACCAACCCTGTTATGCCCCTGTGATTTATAGCATGCATTTAGCTGAGCCACAGAACAAAGGGAAAAATCCCTGTAGTCTTGATACATTTTATGTGACCAGAACAGCATTTTTGTACTTAGAAAGGATATGAACACTCATTGTATTAGAGACCCTGTCAGCTGAGGTGATACTTAGCTGGAGACAAGCATTAGGGGGTTAGTTGATCATAGTTATAGATGCACTTCTGCTAAAATCAAGACAAGATGAAACTCTCTTCATTTTACAGTTTGCATTTTTAGTTTAGCATCCAAATTGGAATTACATTTCAAGCTTTGCCTGCCAAGTGAATCTTTGTAAGATTTTATTGAACATGGAATTTTGTGAAGGAGGGAAACACATATGTTTAAATACAGTCAAAGTCTGTGGGTCCAAATAGCTGCTTAAGTGTTTGCTTGAAAACAGGCATGATTCAAACAAGCTTTTTTAATTTCCACTTTCAAGAAATGTCTTGAGAGTCCAACAACTGCAAGACACTTAGCTGGTGAACACCCCTTCTGAATAACCAGGCTATTGTAGTTCTCTGTTACTTCTTATGATATGCTGTGGTAAAAAATTTGGAATTACAGATTGTGTTTGTGTGTACTTTCTATTAACTGGATGCAGTTGACAGCTCAGCCTTCCTTTAAGTGGTATTACTGGCATCAGAAATAAAACAACCAATGTCTTCCACCCCTTTTAATTTGCAGTCTGCAGGAGTCTTAGCTGAAAATGGAGAGAGAGAGAGAGATCTGTTTGTAGATCTGAATAATCTCTTTGTGCAGGAGACTAGGGGAGGTGGAATTCCTCCTATGTTCCTTGGAAAAGAAATACAACAGAAGTGTCTTGCTTGCTTTATGCCATTGGCAGAGGAGAGATTTAATCCAGAAGATGAAGGTGGTGGTTTTTTGGGTATTTTTTGTGCAGCAGAAGTAAAGTGAACAAAAGGAAACTCTTTGCTTCTCTCTTCCTTCCATCACGTTCTAGAGAGAGGCAAAATAGGTGGTACAACTGTAGCTGGGAGTACCTCTGTGAACTCCTGGCTAATGTCAGCTGGATGATTGTTTCCCTTCCTTTATCCTGCAAGAAGGGAAATGTTGAATGGAGAAAAGAAAATAGCTGGGTAAACACAGGGCCACAATTTTGTCCCTATGTAAGGCATTCACTTACAAAATAGGGTCACCACTGGGGGAGCTCTATCTGTGTTTTATGTTCTTTGGCTTCTTAGAATCTAGTCAAAATGTGATTTTTTTTTTAAATTTTTTTTTTTCCCCCAATCTGGATCAAGAACATGCTTTCTATCTCAGGAAAGATGAGAGAGAAGACAGCTTACCACAGCATAGCTGAGAAAAACCAGACTTCAGTACTTGTTTAGGCTGTTCCCAGGTCTGAATTCTAAAAGGTTAAAATGTCTTTCTGCTGCTGGAACTTGCTTGCTTTTTTCAGGGATTTTTTTTCCTCTTTGGCCTGTTTGCCTTGTAAAGTCTTCACTACTTCATGAGTTGAAAGTGTTGAAGCTAACCTAAACCACTTTGGTATTTTCTTCTGCTTTTAGTGTGAAGATGATCTGCTGAGCAGCAAGAAAGGTAGAACTGAAATAACTCCTGACTGGGGACCAGACAACAGAGTAGATGTTCGATACCTTCAGTGGTTAAGTGGAAGGCTGAGGTTCCAGTGGAGGAGTTTGCATGCTCAGCACCAAGAGCAATGCAAACTTTTGTACAAGGTAAATGATTTGTTTAACTCACTGTGGCATTATTTATTATTTAAAAGGCTTGTCAGCTCGTGCTAAATGTACAAATGATTCTTGCTTGCCAGTTCTGCATTGTCTGTAAGGACTGAATTGCCTTAAATATAAATACCCCTACCTTTCCCCAGAGGAAATAAAGTATGTACAGTGAGTGTAGGTTTATCACTGTGTAAAAGTCTCTCTTGTTGGTTGACATATTAGTCACTTCTGCAACCCTATTTCTCAGCAGATGCCTGGTAGAATCAAGACAGAGCATTCTGGTACCACAGACAAGTAGTTGTGATTCAGAACTATATGTTCATTGGAAATGTGGATTCAAAATATTGAGCTCAGATGTTGAAAGTAATAGCAGGAAAATAACATGCGGTTTCCCTTTTTGAAGTACTAAGGAACATCTAAGCAGTACCCAAAAAACTACCTGCTTTTAAATCAGGAATCAGTAGTGGTCTCTACATTGCTAAGATTCCAGTTCTTGTTCAGTTTTATGATTGATGTTTATATGTTTGTTTGAAAATCACAGACATCTGGGAGAATCTTATCTGCTTAGGATGGAAACAGCCTGCAGTCCCAAATTTGACAGTGATGGTGACTGCAGAGACAAATTTAGAGGAGATAAATAGTCCTAAAAGTTATTCAGTAATGTTTTCCCTAGGCCCCCTTTCTTCATTCATCTCTCTTCAGATATCTTATCTGGAGCCACCTGGTATTGTACCTAGAACCTTCACAGAAGACCCTTTTGAAATGAAGAACACGTTAGAGAAACCTCAAATAACAAGGTTTGGAATGAAGATGCCTTCTTGGTTTTAATCATGTGTCTGACAGAGCAATGCTGAAAACTCTAATGAGGTTACATTTTGTTCTTTACATGAATTGATTGCTAGGGAAGATGTCTGATTGACAGCCCTAGGGAAAGATCATGTGCTGTGTGTGCAGCATCTTAAAAGAACCTTTTGCTTTTCATTGCCCACTGTGAATGTGCTTTCCTGGTCTGGGAAAGAAGGCAGCAATTCACTGTTAAGTGCAGGTGTAGTCCTTGGCTTTTGCACTGAGATTACAGGTGGTGATGGATATTGGGAGAGGTGCTTAGTGATATAAAACTCCAATGAATGGCATCTTCTCCCCTTGATAAGCTACCTCTGTTTAAGGTATGCTGATTTTTATAGCAGGTGAGGCAAATACCTCCATAACTCATCATCAGTGCTCTGATTTATGGAGTACTTGGCAGTAACAAATCATTAGGCAGCTTCAATACCTCAGCTTGCAGTTAGTAAGATCAAGAAAGAATTAAGAGCAGGTTGAACCCGAGGCCTGGAATACAAACAGATACTCTAAATGGTCCAGGTCAGGCAATGAAATGATGAAGAGATGTTTCTCTGTACCTCCAGCTTCCCAAAGCTGCCATTATTGCCTGTTCCAGCAGTCATCACTGGCCTAAATTGAAAGCAGTGAGCAGTGCTGGTGTGGTTCTTGTGGTCAGACCATGCTCTGCAGTAGAGTGTTTACAGAGGAGGAGAGATTGGAGCCCAGTTCCTCCATGTGTAATCACACACTGATATTATGCCTGCTCACAACTGTGGGAGTTCTGTTCAGAGCTGTAATAAAGTGCAGTGCTCTGAATTAAAAGCAGGAAAATTGAAAGGTAAAAGTGACTTTGGAAGGGACTTCATTACAATGTCACATTAATGTTAACATTTAGGGTGACACAAAATATAACATACTTACAGAGCTTAACAGCTGCATGAACAATAACTGATATTTCCTGACTCTTTAGAGAAATTGTCTGTGTTACTGCATTAATTTTAACACTTTTAAACTAGTTTGTGTGTTAGAAGGCTGAGCTGACCCAGTGACCTCTATATAAGCTGCTGCTTTTCTCATATAAAGCACAAACACAGTATGCAAAAAGGCTAATGAAGGTTATGTTGCTTTAATTATGCTGACAGATTTACAGAGGGCTTTCTCCATAAAATGGTGATGATGGCTTTTACTGGCTCTGTTTAATAACTGAACAGGTTATGTATCTCAGCTGCAGAACAGTCTTATTTACTGCTGATCAGGAGCTATAATTTTTGCCAAGCAGTGGTGACACTTCCACAGATTTCGTTCTGTGACTCACAGACTCTAAAATACCATGTTCTGTGTTTGGGGCCTTCTGAGAACACCACATCACACTTGAAAAATATGTTCTTATTCAGGAGATGACTACTTACCCACTCTCTATTTTCTTTTAGTATGGATATTGCTGCTGGAAGTACATAGAGGATCCAGCAAGAGGCTACCAAGGTAGTCAAGAACTAGCTAAGTTGGGCATGACCTCTAAGAAGAGGTTGAAGGAGTTGAGTTTGTTTACTCTGGTGAAGAAGAGGCTGAGGGAGAGGTCATCTAATAGCTGCCTTGAGATATTTGATGGGTAGTTAGAAAAATGGATCCATGGTCTTCTCAGCAGTACCAGAAGACAAAGGAGAAGTGGGTGTTGAATATAGCTTGACATGTAGGGGCATATTAGAAAAAGCTTCTCTGGAATGGTGGCCAGCATTGGAGCAAGTCACCAGAGATGTTGAATAGTCTCCATCCTTGGACCTTTCCAAAACTTATATATACAAAGCCACAAACTACTGGTGGCCATAGTTCTTGTTAGAGCAGGAGGTAGGAGTAAAGATCTCCATCAACTTCTGTGACGTTGTAGAAAAAAAATTGTGAATTGCTTGGGTGATCAGGGCCATGTTCTTCCAGGTTAGAAGTGATGACTCATATCTTAATGAAATAGCACTGCATTGCCTGAAGAAAAGGGTAAGGGAGTGGAAGGAGGGAGATAGGAGGGTGAAACAGGCAAAAATAAATGGCTGTTCTTTCTCTAAAGTACACAAATGATAACTGAAACCGATTGCTGGGGTGCTATCTACTCTGTCCTGCCTGCAGCCACTGAAGGTTGATGGTGTGAAGTTCAGCAGTAACTAGTGTAGGATACTGATGAGGGGAAGCCTCCCTGGAGCTAGAGTGTTTGGAATTGCTTGTTAGATGGTCTGACTGGCTGTTAGTTCTTTGCTAGTTCTTCTGATGAGCTGCTTTCCAGTGACTTGGGCTCCCAGAAGGCCTGCTGAAGCTTACAAGCCACACACATGTCCTGCTGTAGGAGGAAGGCTTCCTCAGGGAAATCCTAACCTCTCTGTTGCTGAGGAACTTTGCAGCCTGAGGCTATGAGCTGCTGAATAACATTCTAATGGCTTCTCAACACGGACAGGGAGGCCTGCTTTGAAAGTATAATGTAGTAATACTATTCTAATTCCCTTGAAATTCTCAGTGGTACATATTTACACCTTCAAATAGATGGAAGCATGAAGGATAAATTACTGTGTTAAGGCACACCTCTTGGTTCCTTCTGTTTCTTCCTTTTTTTGTCAAGTGCCAGAGGAATAGCTCTCTGCCTGGTTTTTGATCCTTTTGGAATTCATAGGGGAGAGCAGCTGTTCTTAGGTAGGCTTTGAATTCCTGCTTTGCTTTAAAATGTGTGAATGAGAAAAAATGGTAGGGACCTGTGTATTTTAAAACTGACATTGTTTTTTGGGTCTGTTGTGAAAAGAAAGAGGTACAAGTGAGTTTTGGCAAAACTGTTGCATTTCCTAAGGGTCATTTTAGCTCTTCTCCATCCACTAAAAAACTAGGACAGAAATCACATCTGAAATAGGGGAGGGTTGCATAGAGTTCAGAGGTGAGTTTTGTGAAGCAAGTGATCTGATTGTGTGCTGTGTCTAGGTTAGTAGGAATAAAATGATATTAAATGGAATTATTGAGGATTGAAGAAGATATTTGACATAATTGGCATTAATTAATCATGGTAAAATGGCAGTAGTGGTTGTAATATGTTTGGAAACTAGGAGTTGTAGTCTGTCAGCAAGAATGCAGAGCAACAGTGGAAAATATGTCCTTTGAACAGAGAGGTTTCTGGTGCCTTCTCTATGGTAAACACTATAAAATAACATGTGTTACAGTGGATTGGATTGGTTGCATCTGTGTGTCTGATGCAGTGAAAGGGTGAAGAGACAAGGACAGAGTTTTGATCTCTGAATGACAGAGGGCAGAGACCCTGAAGTGAATAGATCTCAATAGCACATTCTGAAATGCAGTGGAAGTTTTTCCTTACATGCAAGTGTGCCTGAATTATGAACAAGCTCCTGTTTTCACCTTCTCTTAAGTGAATTAGACAAACTGATCTTCCTGCAGAGTGTATAAGCTCAAGAGCATTCAGGAATTGGTACTGGGAACTCCCCAAAAGTGGTAGTCACTGGTGGGCTGTGCCTGTTGTTTTCATACAAAAGTTAGTGTAAGGTTAAATCAGACCTTCCTGCAGTCCTTTCCAGTGCCATGAAGCAACCCCTATACATGCTTTGCCTCACACCCACTCACCTGCTTCTTGGTACTAGTTTCTCACCTTGGTATGGTTTCCATCTTCAGTATGTTGTGTTTATCAGGAACAGATTGTAAAAATACAACTACTGGACTATTCCAGTTAGAAATACTGGATTATTCCAGCATCTGTCTACTTTCTTCTTAAGGGAACACCTTATTCCTCTGTTGTTACAGCTGTAGAGTATTTATTAAGGGCTTTAGCTGGTGATGCTGCTGCAACATACTTTTGAAGAGGGGTTGAAGTTCATTCCTGGTGCTGGAGACCCAAATGTTTGGCAGCTAGAGTTACACAAGAATGCAGCAGGGAAGGGAGAGGGGTGGCAAGGAGAAAGGAGGAACATTGTGTGGGGAAGAGCTCTTTTATTTTTAAACTCACATAGCTCTGCACATGTGACAGATGGTTGTCACCAGAAGTGAGTTTTGGGAAAGGAATGCTAAAATATTCTGAAGTTTTCAGGGAAGGGCTGATAATTACCCAGTGCCTGTCAACTTGAAAATAGTTGTCAATACCCAAGTGTATGATAAAGTTCATCTTAGAATAAAGGAAAAAAAGCAGAAAACATTCTCTGTCTTCTGGCAGAAATATTAATGAAATATGAGTGATTGTCTGACAAATGTGCACTGCTATCTTGTTTGGCAGCTGCAGTTATTACAGTAACAAAGGGCTCAGCTCTGAATAGGGAGAATTGCTTTTTATTGTTCCCTTGACTAACTTGGGAAGCTTCTTCCTCAAGTAATTGATGACACCATCACTAGCACAGCCAGGACAAAGTCCCAGCAAGCAAAAGCCAGCAGTATGTAGCAGCAAAAGAGAGACTTACTGTAAGTAGGTAGCATTTTCTGCTTAAAAGGAAGAGATCCAAAAGATATTCTGAGGGTATCCTTTACCTCTGTTAAGATTTCTGCTGTGTAGATGGTTTCTCCTGTCATGCTGTGCACAAGAACATGTGCAGTGTAAGGAAAAAGACACTCAGAGTATGAAAAGATAAATCTTTCAGTTTTACAGTGGCAGCAGCAGCAATTCCTGCATGTGGATCTGGTAACAATACCAGATGGACCATTTTGGGAGATGATTGTTGTACATGATCATCATTGCCTGCAAGCTGTTTGAAGAAGGTCTACTGTGCTGGTGATGGTAGTTACATTTGTACTTGTCCATTAGGAATGGGCCTGTAACCACAGGTTAAGATCACCATTTCAATCCATGCAGCTGTTAGATGGGAGCTAATGATGTTAATGTGAATCTGATCCTTGTGCTGACATATCTTTAAAATCAATCTATTCCAGATCCATTTATTCACCAGTGGCTGCCATATGGACAAGAGCCTTGGACACTTTTCTGTCACAGAAACAGAACTTGTTAGACAACCAGAAAACTCCAAGCAGGTAATGCTTTTCCTGAAACTCTGGGGTGCCTAGTATCATTTACACAAACATTGTTCAGCAAAAGCCTGCTCTCCTTGTAACTTGTTTTTAACTCAGTTTCCCACAGAAATGTGAGCTTATGTAGTGAATTGTCAGTTTCCTCACTTTAGAACTTGTATTCACCAAATGGTTTCTTCCACTTTGATAAAACAAAGCAATTGGGCTAAGTTTTTTATAAAAACTGGTAGGCAGGGAGTAGGGAGAGACCTGACTGAAATTGCCACTGAGGAAAAGGTTTATCTAGAATAAAACATTCTAGATAGCTTGGCTGGCTGGTGTTTTGCACTAGCAATGTCTGCCTGTGACCTTGCCTGAGTGGGCAGTCAGTGAGAATATGGAGAGATCTGATTTATCTCTCCAGAAAAGCCGAAGCAGATCTGGTGCTAGCATTCCAGAAATCATACAAGTTGACTCTCTTTTTGGATGGTAGTAAGGGGCTTTATGTTTAGAAACAGAAGCACAGAATAGTTGAGGTTGAAAGGGAACTCTGGGGGTCACCTGGGTCCAACCCTCTGCTCAAGCAGAGTCACCTAGAGCAGGCTGCCCATGACCATGTCCAGATGGCTTTTGAATATCTCCAAGGATGAGATTCCACAGCTTCTCTAGGTGACCTGTTCCATGCTCAGTCATCCTCACAGTAAAAAAAAATTGTTTCCTTATGTGTTCCCTCCTGTGTTCAGACAAAACCTCCCAGGACAACAACATTTTTCCCCCAATGTACTGTTTTACCCTTAAGTCTATATTTTTACTGCTCTCAAATACTCAGTTATCATAACTGTTTCAGTTGATTAGTTGAAGTAGTACAACAATACAATATAATGGATTTGTTTTACAGATCAGTTTGTAAAAGTTCATTCTGTCTGAAACTGACGCAAGATTGATTTTGTTAGGACTGAGCTTCCAATTTCAATATTTGGCAAATTTCTGCAGTCTGTCTCAGTGTCTTTAATCAAAGACGATTTTCTTTCTGCTGCTACCTTGAGGACAAAAGTGAGCATTGTAAATACTATGCAGAAAGAAATTTGGAAAAGGAGATTTGGAGATGGGAGATTAGTCTTTTGTTCAAACCCCTGAAGTAAAATGCACGTTAATCTTTCATTACTGAGCGTTCCTTGGATGAATGGTTCACATCCAGCCTCTTGATAAGGTTCAACTGTACATTTTCCTGGAAAATTACTCTTTTTCTAGAGCAAATGGCTAATTGAGCTTGAGATTTCTTTTTCATTTCTCCTTCACAGTCCCCCTCCTACATTTCTGAGCTCAAGCAGCTCAGAACACAGAGCAGCAGAGTCCTCTGGAGCCTGTACTTTTTAGTCCTCCAGGGCTTAGCAAATGTCCAGAAAGGTCTGGTGAGGCTGCTACTAGAAGGACTTTGCACCTACCTTTATCCAAAGCTGTACCCTGAACATAACACTGATCTGTTACAGCAAAGAATAACAATACTCCCATATAAAGACTCCTTGGTTTTGACTGTGCTGTTACTGAATCATTTCAGTTTTGTTCTTGCATGCTTCTTCTTTTCCTGGATAGCTTCTTCATGTGTGTAGTTCAGTGGAAGCTCAGGATAAAATGGAAAGAATCATTTTTTTTTGTCTTTTAAGCATTGTGTTTAGGTGTAGTGCTGTAGACCAGAAGGTTTAGTGGGCAGATCTGTTGCTTTGTTAAAAATCTGTGGAGCCTTTGTTCCACTTTTCCTAGGCTTAAAACAGCAAATAGATGAAACAAGGAAAATCCCTTCAAAACAAGGGTGATGACCACCATGGAGGACAGATACAGGGTGGCAGAAGATATTTTCTTCCAATAAATTTGAGTGGCCACGATCTCCACCTCCAGTTTCTGGACTCTAACAGGTGCAATCTCTAACAGGCTTCAGCTCCAGTACATGTGTGTTGGACATTCTTTTTCTTCTATCACTTACTGCTTGAACTGGTCCGGAATTGACACTGTTTGTCAGCACAATCAGCTGTGAAATTCTTAACCTCCTTAAGCTCTCAAATCTAGGTGAAGAAAAGAGGCTCCTCAGAGCTGCTTACTTGTGCTTGGTTCTAAAATGAACAGGAAAAATTGCAGGCAATCATGACAACACTGCAGCATACATATTTTTGAGAGACTTTAAAGATCTTATTGTCATCCTTTGAGCAGTCTTTCTAGCTTTTGTCTCCCCAAAAGCTGTTTCCAGAAGTTCCATGCTCAATATGTGTGAAGCGCCTGATACAACAAGGTGATCTGGGCTGGAAAAGGCAAGGCTGTTTTCAAGTGTCATTTTTCCAGATGGATATAATTCTTAATATATGCAGTGATAAATGTAATAAAAAGCCTTTTAATTTTCAAAAATATCTCGATAAGATTAAGGAAATGATGCATCTTTGAATAGCTTGGTTTTCAAATAGTGGTGCAGATGGCAGCATTCTGCCAAATGTTGGGTTTTTTTCCTCCCAAACTGTGAAATATTTTTTTCCTCTTTAAGTAATGTGATATTTCTATTCCTGTTACCTCAAATAACAACCTGCTGCATGGATCAGTGAAAAGAACAAGCATGTCAATATATCTGACTGTAATGCACCCTGTTGGTGTGTGTTGTTATGAATTCCTTCTTGTGCTAGGCATACTTCAGAGGGCTGGAAATGCAAAGTGGATCTGAGTGTTGGAAATTAACTATCACAGCAAGGACATTTGGGCTGTTTTTATTGAAGCCTAGAGTTCATTTTCATCCAAAATATCCCACAAGATAAGTTGTTCTGATCTATAACAAAACAAGAGATGTTTAGTCTGACAGGAAAAACATGATAGGATACAGAGAGCTGTGAAGTTAAGCTTCAGTTTATGAAATGGAAAAAGTCATCCTACTCGTTTTCTCTAGAACTTAAACATTAAGTTGTTTAAAATGTTCTTCCCTTGGATTTCTGACTATAAAACTTTTTTAGTGCTTTGATATACAGGAATTCTACTGGATATTATTATTCTTTTATCATCATAAATGTCTCTGTCAGATTCATAGACCTGGAAGTTTTCCCACATGTAGTAGCTTTAATTATGTTTTTCTCTAGTGAGGCATGATCAGAATTGCAGCTTCTCCTGTGGTCATATTGTATGTATGTGGCTGTCAGTAGGACAAGAGGAAATGGCCTCAAGTTGTACCAGGGGAGGTTTAGATTGGATATTAGGAGGAATTTCTTCACTGAAAGGGTTGTTAAGTTTTGGCCTAGGCTGCCCAGGGAGGTGGTGGAGTCACTTTAAGATGTTCTGCTTATGGACATGGTTTAGTGACATGGTGGTGATAAGTAGATGGTTGGACTTGACAATCTTAGAGGTCTCTTCCAACCTTAATGATTCTGTGATTCTGTTGCAGGTCACTGCTGTGTTTAGTTATGGTGATGGTTATGGAGCTGTTTGCCTGCAAGGCCATGCTAGAACAGGAACAATTACAGCACAGCAGCATGCAGCAATTTGTACATTGCTAGGGATCTTGGATGGTCATTGTCTTCTCTTGAAAACCTTAGCTTGTGATAGGACATAGTCTAGAGCATCTTGAATGTCTTGTGATTTGGGACATTTTCCAAGCTGCATTGGTACTGCTTGTTTAAGTGGCTCTTATAGTCAACTGGTGTGGAGCTAGGAGGCTGCTGTTATTTGCCAGCCTGAAGTATTTCAGGGTAGAAATATCTCTGGCACTGTGGCTACAATAGTTTGGAATTGTATTGGGAGAACCATGCCAGAAGATGTGGCTGAGGGTAAGCAACATCTGCCCCAAACTTTCCGGGGCAGTATGGTCTGTCTCTGAGGATGTGGTTGCATTTCTATTGTGGCTGTGAGGTCAGTGATTGTGACATGCAACCAATTGCGTAGTTTTTCATCATTGTGAGTATAATATAACCCATTCTTGTCTCTGAAACTCGCTTACCTTAATTCTGCAGTGCAGTGTCACTAGTTCTGATGTTTTTACCTTGGAAAAAAAATGTATGTTGCACTTAAGAGTCATTAAATTAACTTATCAAATTGTTACATAGGGAGATCAATGAACTTGTAAGGACTACACTGCTTTGCTTCAATTTCTCCTGCCTCTTCATGTAGTACTTTCTATGTGAAACTCAATCATGAAGACTAGAAGAGACTAAAAGTTGTAGTGAGAAGTCAGGTCACTGGTACAATGCTGGCAGTGCCGGAAAGATCATTGAAATTGTAATAAGTAGAGGTGGCACCTTTAAATGCCAGTAGATCAATTTACTGAGCATGACAGCAAACAAATAATGCAGCTGTCTGCCAGATGGACATGCAGAGAAAGTCATAGAACTTGGATGTGAATAGCTAATAATTTGATTTCAGATTTTTATGAAAAATACCTACACTTGTTGGTCATTAATGTGTTTTAAATGGAATTTATTTGGATTAAGGAGCTAAAGTCCTTGATATCAAGGAGCAGTCGAGGAGCAAACAAATTGTCTGACTTTGCATACATAATGTATGCTCAATTCCGTGCCCATAAAATATTCAGGTGAGCTTTAGCTCTCCAAGAAGCAGGAACTGGGTGAGATGGGATAGGGTGGTATGGGCATGCATTGATCTGCTTTCTGGATTGTTCATGTACCAGGGAAAGAAGGTGATGTACAGTGTGTGTGTTGCTTCCTGCAGTCAGATGTCCCTATAATTTCTTACAAGGACACTTGAGAGAGAAATGATAAAGATAAGTTGGTTGTGGACCTTAAATCTCATGGCAGTTTCCATTTAAAGCATCTGTCTCAAATAGGTGACAGACACATTTATTGGTTTGGGCTGGAGCAGAACTGATTCTGCTAGGCTGAACAGATTTTAAAGGTGGGAAGAAACTCTTGCTACTGGGAATGACATCAGAAAGGTGGAGAACAGTCTTTTCCCCAAAGGAATACAAAGGTTGGTGGCACAGTTCTTGGAGCAGTAGGGCTGAAGAGACAACCAAGCCCTGAAGGATCTAAACACACTGAGACTTAACTCTACACAGTGCCAGAATAAACTTAGTTTGAATCAGTATTGACTCCTGACCATTGACTGAATCTGCTTATAGGGCTTCAGATGACCAAAATATTTGAACTCCAGCATTGTTTTTGCTTCAGAATCTATCAGCTTACTTGTTATGAAAATTCAACATATTACCCCTTTTCCTTTTGCAGACCTTTTAAAAAGTGTAGGCTTTTCTAACCCAGTGCCTCAGAATTTTTACCTGTTTTTAAGCAACTTTGTTTTTAATTGATTGCTGCTGTGTGCATCTTAAATAAGTTCTTGAATGATGCAATGGGAAGAAATTCTAGAGCTGCCAAGCTTTAATAAATTTCAAGCTTCCTCAATGAATTGTATGTTAGAGCCATGGACACACATGTTTTGAAAAGGTCAATTATGACAAGTCTTTTGTATTTGCATATTTATGCTCAGCCCAGCACTTGGAATAAAAATAGTAAATGCTTTGCCCTTTTAGAGTATTCAGATTTTCTTTTCTTCTTTGTCTTTATCTTGCTTTTACCAAGCCATTCCAACATTCATTGAAAGAATGCAGGGAACATGGACTAACTTGTTAGGAGCTGCAGGGATCATAGAATCATAGAATGGTTAGGGTTGGAAGGGACCTTCAGGATCATCTAGTTCCAACCTCCCTGCACAGGCAGGCACATCTCCCACTAGATCAGGTTACTCAGGGCCCCATCCAACCTGGTCTTGAACACTTCTAGAGATGGGGCAGCCACAACTTCCCTGGGCAACCTGTTCCAGCAGGATATTTTATCACAGAACCATTGTGTTATTCAGAGAGCAGATAGCCTTGTTTCTGAAGTATAGTGAACAGAAAGTTGTGGCAGAAGGTGGAAAAAGTACTAGTTGGAAAAGGAAAGAAGGAAGCCTTAATAGCTGAGGCAGTAGAGCTTTATTTTGGAAAGCTGCAATGCTTCTGTGTTTTCTGCTTGGAGTCCCTCAAAAGTTTCAGTAGTGCAGGCAACATTACCTTATCACACCAGATTTAACCCCAGATGATGTAGTAGGTCCTGGGTAGATATATCCATGGTAGGTACATTCCAATGGAAGCATTTTACTTTCATCTCTTTGCTTTCTTTTCTCATTTGGAGAACAACAGTAATCCTATCATTTTATCTCACATGGGTCATTAGGAAAGGTAACCTGTTTATGTGGAAGATAAAAATTCTCCCTTCAGAATAGGATTTGAATGATATATGGCAAAAAAAAAAAAGTCCATGGCTTCTCTCTGAAGAATAGACAGAGAAATAACCAATTTAAAAGGAATAGCTTGTGGAGTGAGCACCAGCCGTTCTGTGCTCTTGGTGAGACAGATTACAAAGGGAAATACATTGGTTATGTAATTCTAGGCCTTATACATATGAGATTGTCAAACTGGTATTGTTTAGAAGGCTTGAATTCTTCTTGGAAGGCTTTAGTTTCCAAACTTAGCAGTTACCTTGCTGGATTGTGCATGCAAAGTGTAAACCATACTTAACCATCATGTGGTCTGAACAATGCTGCCTGTCAAAGCCAATGCTTTTATTTGTCTCCCCTCCCCTGTTATATTACTGCATGTTTTGTGGTGTTGTTCCAGCCACAGTTACTTTAGACATTTTACATGCATGGTAGTCAGCTTTGGTGAGAACTTACATGGGAAATGGCATTAATATTGCAGAGGAGAGCAGATCTGATAACATTCTGAATTATACATGGGGCTCCAGCACCTAAACTCAGGAGGCAGAGAGGCTCACACAAGAAAGCTCAAGGGAGCTGAATGCTCCAGAATACTTGGATTTTTGGATGGCAGTTGTTCAAATAAGGAGTGGAGGCTGTAAGGATGAATTTAATATGAAGGTCACATGCAGGCTCCAACAAAATACAGCCTTTTTGCTGTTGTATGGTGAGCAGGGTCAGAAGTGTGTGATGCTTGACTGGGCCAAGCTGGCCTTCTGACCCTGTCCAAGAGCCCTGCCATGTCCTAGGCTACTGCTTTGCCTTAGTGACCTGATATTGTTAAGCTGGACAATGCAGCAAGAACTGGCTTTAAACCCCCATGGGTTATGTTGGTTGAAAGATTTATTTTTCTCCTTAGATATCTCTGGTTTGCTCTTTTGATGATGTAGTGTCAGGAGCAGAGTGACTGCTGCAGTGCTGTGCAAGGTGAAAGCTGCTGCACTGGGATGGGGTGGAGTTTCAGAACCTGCAGGGAGGATGAGCTGTACTGACAAACATTTTCCTTGTGTGTGACGATGTTCAGCACAGTATATTGAAGTGGTTTGGTCCTTTTAGCAGGACTGCCTAGATCACCTTTAAAATCCAAAAAGACTTCTTGGGAGAAGGTTATGTTGTTATGAAGCTTGGCACATGACAAAGCTGTTGTATTTTGTTTCATCTATGAACCTTTCCTTCTAATTGGTGGAGCAGCAGTGGCTACTGTCTTACAAATGAGGTGATGTGGTGATTGTTATGTATTTCCTGTGGAGCAGGAGAGAGTGGCTACTGAGAAAACAATTTAAAGATGAAGTAAAAAAAAAAAACAACCCTTGGTAATTCAGCTACCATTTTCCCTTCTCACATTTCATCACAAGAAAAGAATAAGCCCTAAGAAAGCAAAGGAACTGTCAGTGCCAGCTTGTGCTGCCAGCCCCGTGCTGCGTGGCAGGAACACAAAGAGATTTGTTCCTGCCTTTTTGGTAATGATTCACTCTACAGAAGGGAGGGGGTAGGCTACCACCTCATTTTTCCTTCCAAAGTACCCTAGGCAATTGGGTTTCAGTTCATTTGCTGCCATTTCTCACCTAAAACATGGTTTGCTCTAGTAGTTATTAAAACCTGTTGGAAGCAGTGGTTCAAGAAGTCATTTGCAAGAAGGAGGAGGAGCAGATGCAGCCTTCTTCATCCATGTAAAATCAAGAGCTGCAGAGGTCAAGTGGCTTCCAAGGTGATTTTAGACAGTGCCTGTTTGTAGCCAAGTTACTGATCCTTCTTAAGAAAGTGAAAGGCCCTGGCCAGCTGTGCACTGTAGAAGCAAGAGCCATCAAATTGTACAAGATTTTATATATATATATAGGTACTTCCAAGGCAGATTCAAGTCAACTTTTTTCCAAAGTCCTCCTTTCTAAAATTAATTTAAATGACTTTCCTTTGGATGTTTTGTGTGATCTCCTGTTGGGCAGACAGCAGACCAGTTGTCTTGAGTGAGCAGTTCTTCTAACTTCCCTGATCATACCTGTTGTATTGCTGCCAGAGGTTTTATCTCCCTCCAGAAGCAGTGGGACTTGGCTTCCAGATCCTGTCTGGAAGATGGACATGGACTATCCAGAGCCAAGAAGTAACTGGAGATTAAGGTGGAAGTTTTGAGTTGATCACAGGAGAAGGAATGAATGGGTACCTGTGGGAGAGTTAATATAGCGAGGTTGGAGAGGCTAGAAATGTCTGGAGTGACTATTCCTCATGCTGTAGAAAGAAAGAAGCCTCTTCAGAAGCTAAATTGCTTTAAATCACAAAAAATGAATATGATCAAAACAATTTCCTCTATGTCTGCTTCCCTGCAACTGTCTGGTGTCAGATGGTTTTCTGCTCATCTGATGCCTGCTGTTACCAACCAGTTGGGTTCCACCTGCTCTGGGACAGGCACTTTTTACCTCTGTAGTTTCTTCAGATCTTTCTGGTGGTTTCCTTTCAAAGCAGTGTGTGGTATCCCATCCCAGAAGGAGGCAGAGACATGTAATTTAAGAGCGTTGAGAAAGGCAGATAGGGACAGAGAATGTGCCTGTGTTTATGGATCACTAAAGGAAGATCCTTATAGCCAAGTTGGTTAGGGATGGGCTGATGTGTGGACAACACCAAACTGGGACTGCTGTTCAAGAGGACCAAGATGGGCCAGAGAAATAAGCTGAGGAGCCTTATGAAGCTCATTAAAAGCTAATGCCGTGATCTGCATCTGAGGTGGAATAACCCCTTGCAATGGACCAGGCTGGGAGCTTAATGATCAGCTTTGCTAAAAACAAAACAACAAAACTAAACCCAAAATCTGGGGATCCAGGTGTGCCAGCAGTGTGCCCAGGTGGCAGAGGCTGAGTGCATCCTAGGCTGTGTTAGCAGGAACACAGCAGGATCCTGTCCCTATGCTCAGTGGTGGTGAGACCGAGTGCTAAGAGTCCAGTTTGGGCTCCCCAGCACAAGGAGAGTGGCATACAGGAGTAAGGCCAGTGAGGTGGTTGGGACTGGAGCACAGACAAGGCTCTTCTCAGAGGTGCACTAGGATAGGAGGAGAGGCAACAGCCACACATTGGAAGATGAGAAATTCTGACCAGATAAAAAGGGGAAAAAATTGC
Source organism: Bucco capensis (assembly GCA_013396975.1). Taxonomy (NCBI): domain Eukaryota; kingdom Metazoa; phylum Chordata; class Aves; order Piciformes; family Bucconidae; genus Bucco; species Bucco capensis. Next base: position 29,352 of record VWZO01000243.1, on the reverse strand, counting down.
CATGAGGGTGGTCAAACTCTAGAACCAGGTCCTGGAGGAGAGCCATCTCTGTTGTTGATGTTCAGCACTTGTTGGATAGAGCCCTGAACACCTTGCTGTCAGTAGGAGATTGGATTAGAGACCCCTAGAGGTCCCTTCCCACCTAGGTGGTTCTGCTCAGCAGCTGACAATGTTAGCATGAGACCAGCTTCTTCAGCTGACAAGCACTAGCTTGTCACCCAGCTATGAATCATTTAGTTTTTGAATTCTCTACCTCTTCTTTGGAAGGATGTTTTATTTTTTTATTACTCCAGACAGTTTTAGTGCTGAAATATTTCTTTAGTTATTTTTTAAGCAAGGTGGCCTCTGGCTAAAATTAGTGTCCCATTGGAAGAACTGGCAGCATTATATAGCAACACTAAAGTAGATAATTCTACCTTATGGCATTATTACCTTGATCTGAAAATTTCCCCAGGCTGCCATTTGTCACTAATATTGCCTTCAGCTAAACTTAGCCCTACAAGCAAAAAAAAGAAGCTAATAGAGCTGCAGTTCTGGAGTTGTCATCACTACTTTTTGGGCGACGAGTTATTACTTAGTAGATTTTATTGACCAAGCATGTAGAGTTCTTGGCCCTTGAAAAATGAGGCAGTGGTCCATCAAAGACTTCATAAATTGTTGGACCATGTAGCAGCAATATCTTAGTTTCTTGTCTCATAAGAAGGGAAGGTATCTGAAACACAGCAGATAGGTGCTGTGCTCAAGTAGGAGCTGCACTATGTGGCTGGCCTGATAAGAACACTTGCTTGTGATTACAAGTGACAGGGAGAAACTGATAGGATGATCCAGAGTTTCACTGCTGCTTTTGTGCTTTTGCTTGTTTTATGCTGTACTTAACATAATTTGAATGCTGTGGCAGTGACAATGACAGTGACACACTAGAATATAATTACACCAGAGACAATGCAGCTGGAATTAATAAGCTTGGAGAGGCAAGGCTGAGGTGCTTTGTCATCAGTTGGCAGGAGATAATTTGTTTCTCTGATGGAAGTGCTAACAAACTCTGAGCTACTCCAGCTCAGGTGATGCTTTGGGCTAGCACAGGGAGGCCAGGCAGGCTCTGTGATCCCCACAGTACTACAGAAAAGGTGATGCCAGCACCACATTTAGGGCCTGTAGGCTAAATGATGAAATTCCCATTGATCATCTGGGTCAGCTGAGGCTGATATGTGGTGTGAGAGGTGTGTTGTCTCCCTATTCCTAGCAAAATACTCTGATCATGCTGCCTCTTAAGCTTCTTAGTAGGAGACTTCAGAGTGAGAGTTGCTTCCTTGCTGCCATTCTTTGGTGGTACAGGCTAAAAAGGGTCTCATTGCTGTAGCCTAGTGGATCTTAACTGGGCTATGGGGCTCTGAAGGAACAAATTAAAACTCAGGGGGGAAAAAATGTGAAGGTGAGGAGCTCTAAAAACTCATAACCCAGCTCTTGAATTGTGCCTTGAAGCTAAAAGTAGCCACTAGAGAGTGCAGAGTATCTTTGCTTGTGGAGTCTTTACTGTTGTTGTGTTCATCCAAAACAGAAATCACTTACCAGCTTCTAACAGAAAAGGGGCTTCAGGCTTGTCACTCTTCTTTTGTGCCAAAATACAGCTGTTGGATGAAGACTGATCCTGAAGTGCCCCAAAGCTAGGATGATCATCTTATCCCTTGCTGGGACCTCTGTTGCCCTGCATGCACAAGACACTTAACCAAAGTAAAACAAGACCACTATGTTTTTCAGCCTCCTGCTGGTTAAAGCAGCAAGCAGTTCAAGTCATTTACTGCAGTTTCTTTGGTAATACTGTATTGCAGCTGTAAAGGTGAATTGAACTTAGGTTTTTTAGAGGTGAGAATGCAGCTCAGATTGGGATTAGATTGAGGTTTTTTTGATGGACTTGTAAAATGAAACTTTGTGTGCAGTTGGCTCATAATGTTAGATTGGTGGCAGGTATTTTTGTTGTGTTTTCCTTTATTTATCTACTGGCAGGCATTTTGGGGTGTTGGTTTTGTTTGTTTTTTTTAAATAGCCAAGGAAAGAGTTATAGAATCAGCTGTTACTCATGCTTTGAAAATGGTTTCAGATCTGGGATTCTCTTTAGATATGTTTGTCACTTAAGTTTAAAGGACTATGTTAAGAGAAATGAATTGACATAAGGGAGCCTGTAGCAGACTTTAAATTAGTAGTTTCTCTAGTCAACAATGCATATTTTAAACTGTGAAACTACCTGGATGCATGGTAGGCTATGATGGCTTGTCAAAGAACAACTAGGCTGGGAGAAACTGTATTCATAGCAAGCTGGCAAACTTAGACTAACCTGCATATCAAATAACTTAAACCTCATTGCTTAACTGTTGGGTCTCCAGTGATGGAAGCCATTCTTCATTTCTTTTTCTACCTTTGGGCAAGACTTAAGCTTTATTGAACATTTATATTTGTTAAGGCTTAGAGGTTGAGTTTCTGTTGCTGTTGGATGCTGTACATCTGATGGTGACCTGGGAGTGCAGGTGAAGCCATGCAGCTCTGTCCCTTGAGGCAGAACTTAGGAAGTCCTGAGTATCACTACTTATCTAGGCCTAGTTTAAGGATGACCTCGTTCTTACAGGCCAGGGAAGGCTCTTCACTCATGCCTCTGAGCCTCTTTTCCCTGAAAAGGAGGCTTGGGAGCTTTTGGGACTAGCAGCCTGTGGTGTGCTCAATTGAGAATGGATGAGCCCGTAAGGAAAAGCCCCCACAGGAGTTTAAGACTTGGGCACAACTTATGCTGCACAGGCCTTTATTTTGAAGAGAAAGTGCTAAAGCTCAGGGGAAGAAAAATGCCAACCCCTTGGTTTAGGAGGTGTAAGGATGGTGGGTTTGTTTATTCACTTCCAAATGCAGGATAAGGATATTAAGGAAGTACATAGTAGGTAGATACAATAAGCAGGTGGCAAGGATAGATGGGTTAAGAAAAGGGGGAGGGTGAAACCTAAAGGGTTTGTTCCTCTGCTGAAGTTATTAGTTACAACAAACACACACACACATGTAAAGGGAAAGGAAATGCTCCTCCTATGAATAGCAATTCCTCTTGGTGTAGTAAGATATCATGTGGAAACATACAGAGAGCAGGGTGTTGGTACTCTTCAGAAGTGTAGAATCACTTCTGAATTCAGGCAGGTTTAAAAAGCAAAATAGAAATTGCTTATTTCTGTTGATATCTCTGTGTGGGGGTTTTTTGCAGTCTGTTAAAAATATGGGAAAATGGGCAAGTATATGGAGAAGAATAAAGAAAAGCCTCAGTATGGATAATGCTTTGTTCTGTGTACAGGAAGCCTGAATAAAAGCAGATGAATAATGGTCTTTTTTTTGACATCAGCTGCATGAGGGTTCTGGTTGGCAGTGCAGTGTGAACAGCTGTCAGGCAGTACTGTGAGAAAATGTGGTGTTTTCCTTTGAAATCCTCTGGCTTAGAGTTCTGTAAAGTAAATTGTGATTTTTGGTACCTGCTGGATGTGCTTTAACTGAGCATATATTCAGCTAAAGGTGCTTAGACTGCCTGAAAATTTGGTGTTTCAGGTATGCCAAATTAGGCACCTGAAATCAGTGGTACCTTTGGGGGAAGACGAAGTGTACCCTTTCTGATACATCTTGATCTTGAGTCATCTCATTGTTTTCCTGATCTTTTTTCCTGTTTTAATATGTGCCATTTCCACAGGGGGAAAAATACAAAGTGGGGCCATTCATTGATCTTTTCCTCTGCAAATGAATGTTGTTGTTAGTACCTTCATTGCCTATCAATGTGAAAGCTGTAGTACAGTTTTTTATGTGCCAAATGCCTCATTTTGTTTGCTTTAAATCCCATTTTCTTTCAGTTTCATTTCAAACAGCTGTTTACTAAATCCCTCCACAAATAGCAATTATGCTTTATAATGCTGATCTTTGTCACTTAAGTTTTTAACTAGTGGTTTGATTCCCAATGTAAACCTGAGATCACTCAATTGAAGTTCAGGCTTTGGTGGCATAAAACTGGGGTTTTGTGGCCTGTGGAAAAGTCACATACTTTGTTTGAGATGTTGGATTTTAATTGTGATGGTTGGGCTGCAGTGTTTCTCCTCCTCTTGTCTCAGCCCTCAGGAGTATTTCACAGGCAGAGCAATAACTCAAGTAGATCTTTATTTGCCTTGTGGCTAGAGGCTGCTTGTCGTTCTGTTGGATTCTGCTCTTTAGCTACTTCACACTACTCCAACATGACTTTCTAGTTTTCAGGCCTGTTTATTTTTGCTTCAGCCTTCAAGGGTTATATGAGAATGTCTTCAACCAGCTTTGCTTCTGAAGAAATCACAATGTGAAACTGAATTTTTGAGCACTGAGTCTGTCCACCTACAGTGTTGGTTTTTCTGGTTCCAGCCTGTGATTACAATTTCTTGAAGGGGTCTCAAAACCTAGCCCTGCTGAAGTGCAATTTGGGCAGTGTATGTCATTTTAAACCAATTGTCATCTACCTAACAGCCTGCTTTCTGAGAGGTTCTCATTTGTCAAGATTTGCTTGGTTTTTGAGGGAAGAGATTTTTGTATTGGTAGCAGAGATGAAGCTGTGTTGTAATTTATTTCATCTTGGTTAGGTTGCTAAAGCCTTAATCTCAGTTTACTTCTGGTAATGTCAATTGTGTAAATTCCATGAGTGTTTACCCCTTTCTCTGCATTTTCTTTTTGGAAGGAACTTCTCCACTCACCTTCTTTGCTGCAGTTGTTAGGTATTCAGATTCCCAACATTCAAGTTGAATAAAAGACATTTTCTATTCAAGTGTGAGTTAGACTCTTGATGCTTCTTTCCCCATATAAGCTTCCATACTAAGCCAATCCTGTCCAATCTTGTGTCAAGCCTTGAATCCTCTTTCAGAGCTGATGGTGTTTGGGGTGAGGTTTGCAGTGATCTGGAGTCCAGTGCAAGTGTTCTATCAGCAGTATTTTGTCTCTGAGCCCAGAGACATCATTTATTGCTGAAAGACCTTTTTTCTTTTGTCTGTCTAACAACAGAATGATTTTCTGAATATTTAGGCAGAGTAATTTTTATTCAAAATACTTTTTCCAGTGATATGGTAGTTGAATTATGATCTGTGGGCATCAGAGATTAAATCCTTGTTGCAAGGAGCTGTCTGGAACTGAGCCTGGGAAAAGGATGCATTATGCTGCAAATTATTAAATATTGATTTCTGTAACAGTCCACAGGCATCAATGAATTTAGCAATATGCTAGTAAATAATATGAAAAAGATTAATATCTCTACAGAAAAAGTAATTACAAGTAGGTTTGAATAATGATTTTTGTAGCGGGTTAGATTCGTGGTTACCAAAGAGGACTCAACTTTGGCCTCTTATTGATTATCCAAACCTACCCAAGATGATGTTGACACCTAGGACTTTTGCACCTGAAGTTCCCAGAGTTTCCTGGATGTTTGATTTTGGAGGAGGAAGCAAGGCATGTTCTTTACAGAATTTGCATCTTCAGAGATTTCCTGGCAGCTTGCTCTGAGACAGCTCAGTTAAGCACAGGTTAGCTTCTGTAGCAAACCACTTGCTTGGAAGTCATTTTCACTAGTAATGATTTCTTTACAATGGTTTCAAGAAGTTGTTATTGCAAAGTGTTTGCTCTCAACATTCATTATGGAATTACTTGTCCACAGAGATTAGCAATTTGAATTTGTCATTGCCTTTTTCTTCCTCTGTGTAAGTATTTTAGAGCAATAACTTCCTCCAGAAGAATGAAGGAAATGGATTGTCTTAATTTTGTGTGGAGGGAAAAACAATTTTCATGCATTATCCCTAAGCATCACTTAGATACCCATGTGAGGCACATTTTTGACTTGCTGCTTCACAAAATTAATGCTCTTAAGCAGATGTTAGTCTTTAAATTTCATTAGGAGACATGACAACATCTGGGCCCTTAGGTCACTGCAAATGAACAGACAGCTTTTAGTTGCAGCTTGCAAATCTGTCTTGCATTTTGAGAGGTTTATGTAGCAGAAGTGGAACTGCTCCTTGCATATAAAGGGATCTCTGGGTGAACTGTTGTTGGTACTAAATGAGTAAGAGGATTTGGGGAAGATAGAGAGGTACAATTGGGCTTTGGTTTCCACAGCTGAAATACCAGCTGTGGCATGACAGTGATGAGTGACCGGAGAACATGTATGCCATTGACTTCAAAGGCACAAAATGCATAGTTTAGTTCAAGAACAATGAAGGCTTACAAGAAGCTTGAGCGAAGGATGAGGGTTGGGGCAAAGAAGGTGGCAGATATAGAGCTGTTTGTTTGTTAAGTGCAGGTGTATCAGAGTTGAAAGGCTGTCACCCCTAGGTCATGTGGAGACTGTCCTTGTGACCAGATTACAGAATCACAGAATCATTAAGGTTGGAAGAGACCTCCGAGCTCATCAAGTCCAACCATACCTATTGCTAACATATCACTAAACCATGGCCCTAAGTAGAGCATCCATACATTTCTTAAACCCCTCCAGGGATGGTGACTCTACCACCTCCCTGGGCAGCCTATTCCAAGACTTAACAACTCTTCCAGTGAAGAAATTCCTCCTTATATCCAATCTAAACCTCCCCTGGTGCAACTTGAGGCCATTTACTCTTGTCCTCTCACTGTTAACCCTGGAAAAGAGACCTACCGCCATCTCACTTCAGCCTCCTTTCAGGGAGTTGTAAAGAGAGATAAAGTCTCCCCTGAGCCTCCTCTTCTCCAGACTAAACAACCCCAGTTTCCTCAGCTGCTCCTCATAAGACTTATTCACCAGACCCCTCACTAGCCTCATTGCCCTTCTCTGGACACACTCCAATGCCTCTGTGTCCTCCTTGTCCTGAGGGGTCCAAACATGAATACAGTGTTCTAGGTGTGGCCTCACCAGTACTGAGTGCAGGAAGATGATCACTTCTCTGCTCCCACTGCTCACACTATTTTTGATCCAGGCCAAGATGCTGTTAGCTTTCTTGGCCACCTGGGCACACTGCTGGCTGATGTTCAGTCAACTATCAACCAGCACTCCCAGGTCCTGGGGTCCTGTCAGGCAGCAATCCAACCACTGTGCCCCAAGCCTGTAGTGTTGCATGGGGTTATTGTGACCAAAGTGTAGGACCTGGCACTTGGCCTTGTTGAAGCTCAGCCTATTAGCCACAGCCCACTGATCCAGCCTATCCAGGTCCCTCTGCAGAGCCTCCCTGCCCTCAAGCAGATCATCACTCCTTCTATCTTGATGTCATCTGCAAATTTACTGAGGGTGCACTCAATCCCCTCAGCCTGATCATTGATAAAGACATTAAACAGAGCTGAGCCCCAGCACTGAGCCCTAAGGGAACACCACTCTGGATTGAACTCCATTCACCACTACTCTCTGGGCTCAGCCACCCAGCCGGTTCCTTAACCAGCAAAGAATAAACCTGTCTAAACCAGGAGCTGCCAGCTTCTCCAGGAAATTGATGGCATGCAGAGATCCAATCCATTGTCTCATCCCTGCCATGAATGTTTATATTTGTTTTTATGGTTTTTGCTAAGGTAGCTCAAGGCTATTTGTAGTCCATTAGTTTTTATTGTGTTCTGCTTTAGCCTCCTTGCTGCAGTAACATTAGAGTCTTGCAAGGCCAATTGAAAAGGATGGGAGAAGATATTGGCATCGAGGAACAGTGCCTTCAATCCCTTGGGCCAGAAACTCAAATGTTGGCTATTGCAGGCTGCCTGATGCTGTCACAGTGCATTCCAGCTAGGCTGAAAACTATCCTCCCAGGATGAGCAGTGTAGTCATCCCTTTACTGATTTATGGCTGGAACAATCTACTGCACAGTGGCTGCCCTGATCTTTGAGGGTGGCAATACCCTAGTAAAGGTAAGGATGACTTAAGTAGGTGACTCAGATGAATGCTTTCAAGTTGAGAAAGAACAAACAAACAAAAAACCCCCCCAAACAACAAAATCCACCACAGTTTAAAAAAAAAAAAGGGGGGGAAGAAAAAGGTAAGAAAACCCCAAACCTCAAAATGCAACAGATCCTAAAAAGCTTGAGATTAGGAAACTTCACAGAAGCTTTGATTGTTGTTAAGGTCCAGAAGCATATCCTTTCAGTTGTGATGTTAAAGCAAGTGGCACAAGGCTTTTTTAACGTTCAGGAGCTCTTAGTGAGACTAAATCTACAGATGATGACTGTTTTTACTGAGATTTTTTTGGTTTTGAAGGCTTCAAATGAGAAGCTTCCCCATTCCAACCTTTCAGCCCTCTTGGACTATCCCAAGGCATGTTCATACTGCAATCACACACAGCTCATGCCCACTTTACAGAGCTACTTGTAAATCAAGTAACTCAGCTGTTGCCTGAATATTTAATCAACTTTTTGGCTGGATTTTATTGCCTGCACCAGATCTCACAGTGTAAGCTGTTTGTGCTATTGATATACCTACCAAAAAAAATGAAGAGAAAAAAGGAGCTAGAACTTCATTCTTCCACCTTTCATATAGCAGCTGAGCTTGAAACTAGCAAAGTCATTAAGCATAATGCCAAGTGTCAGTTGTGCCAACAAATGTGTAATGATTGTGTTTTGGATCCAGCAGTGTTTTAGAGCAAACTGCTTATAATTTCCAGCAGTTACTCTTGCAAAGTGTATTCCTTTCTTCGATTTCTTTATCTCCAAGTTCTAGCTGCAGAATAAAATGGCAAAGTTGACTCTCACTTTGTAGTTACTTCAATTATATCTCGTATAGTAAGTAACTAAACCCAACAAAGCTAGCAGAAGGCAGTTGTCTATAAGGTTTGATCTGGTCCTTATTGTTCTCTGAGACTACATACTGTTTGTGTGTTATCTTGAGCTGATGTCAGATTGGTGTTAAAATGGGTCATTTCCAATATGGCCAGCACTGAAATTGTTGAAGCTAGTAAGCTTTGATTTAGACCTAATTTATTCATCTGTCATTCTTTCCAAGAACTTCTTTGTTCTACTGATGTATAAATATGTAGGCTTGGAATATCTCCACTTCTATGTGTGCAAAAAGTAAATGTTTATGGAAAATGTATAATTTATATCCCTAGAACATAACCTTTCTCCAAGTGCTCTCAGGTAAAGGGAGAGTCTCCTCATGCAGCAAATGAGACAATTAGGCTAACATTTTTAGAGGATGTTCTTCCATGCTATTTTGGAGCATCATAGATCATCTCAGTCTGAGTGAGCTGAATAATGGATGAAAGATTTGGAGGAAGGAGGCAGAAAGGGCTGGAGATACTGGAGCTGTGAGTCTTCTCCAGGTGTGGGAAGGAGATACAGCTGGGATCATTAGGACTGAATATGAGGAGACTCAGTCAAAGACTAACTGTGTAAGTTTTAGCTTAGAGAAGACTGTATGTGGCCTGGAAGAGGTGGTGTTTAGACCTTACTAAGATAGAAAAAAAAAATACTCTTGCAGATACATAGCTTATCTTGGTAGTCAAGAAGCAAAGAAGATTTGAAGATCGTCATGCTTCCAGGCCTTAATATATCAGATCCCTTGAAACAATATGGAAACTCACACTTATGTGCCTATAAGCTGTCGATGTTTGTACATTTTGGCTGAGGAGTGATGCTGGGAAAAGTGTTTCACCTCATGTTCCTGCAGCTGGTTCTACAATGTTCTTGTTAAGTAACTCAGTGTTGTCCTGTGTACTCCTCACACTTTTTGTATTTCAAACCAAGCACACATTTGATTTAATTCACAAGTGATCATTTTTTACCTGATTTTTCTTTCCTTTGTCTTCTTTTTTCTAGCTATTACAGCTTCTGGAGTCTGAAACCATGCAGCTAGAAGCCTTTCTGGAGTGGAAGCAACTGGAACCAGTTTATTGGCAGTGGATGGTAATGAATCAAAGTGATTTTGAAGGGTGCAGCTTTCTTAACTTTAACATAGCTGACCATTTCCTAAGCTCCCTCTCCCACAAACCAACAGTTCACCAGCACTTGAAAAAAAGAAAGAAAAGCCTTTGCTAAAGTAAGGAATGTTTCCTTAGTTCTCCTTCATCCCTGTGTTTCCTTCAGTAAGACTCACCCAGCTAAGCTGCAAAATTGCAGGGCAGAGTGGCAGAATTTCATGTAGTTAACACAAATGAAAATGTCTGAGCTACATCTTTTGAATGTTTTTTTAAACACAGCAATCATACATTTTCTTAAAATTAAATGGCTTTTCAAAAGAGGACCTTTCAGCTTTATTGCAGACTTGAGAACAAGTACATTTGCAAGTAGCTAATCCTGAAAACAACATAATTTTCCCCAACCAAATAGAGTGGTGAAATAGCTGATGTCCCCTTGAATTCTTGAATGATCATAAGAAAATCAATAAGCCTTTCTCTGTGCATCTGATGATTTTTCAAGTGAGCATAAATGGTTCCATCCATCTCCCTTCTCTCTCCCACTTTTGTCCATTCACAATTGCTGGCAAGAATTCTTTAGAGCACCACATTAGCTGTATTTGGAGAGCTGGTGAGCTGACTGTTAATTGCCATCTTAGGGTTATTTGGAAAGCATCAACACTAGCATGAACCCAAACTGCAACAGGCTAAGTAAAACTGCAAGTGTGAGGGCATTTCAGCGTATCCACCAAAACATTTGCCTCTGCAAACAAAACAACAACCAACCAAAAACTGAGAAACAAACAAAAAAAAACCCCATCACAAACAAACAACAAAACCAAACCCCAACATAACCAAAAAGACTTTTATTTCCATGCAGTTTGTTAGCCTGTTGATGCCCAGAAGATCTGGAACATGTCTGTGTTGTCATGAGCTGGGACTTCAGTCAGCAAGAGCCTCTTTGTGCCAGTTTGTTCTGCTGATGCTCGCTGAGAAAGGAGGTTTTGTAGCATATTTGTTGCCATTCTTACCTATCTTACAAAGTTCTTTTTCTTATATGAGCCTAAAAATCTCTTGCTGTGATTTAAGCCAGAGTTTTTAACAGAATCACAGAATGATTAGGGTTGGAAGAGACCTCTAAGATCATGAAGTCCAGCCATACCTATCACTACCATACCACTAAACCATGGCCCTACCTACCTGCAGAGAAAAAAAGAGGAGGAAACAAATATCCTATCTTCTGTATAGCAATCTTTCATCTGAGTGAAGGCTGTAAGCATGGCATTGCCTTCACATCCCCATTTCTTATTGTCATCATGGCTAGGCTTNATTTTCAGACTGTGCCTAATCCCCATTTCTAGGCTAAACAAAATTGGTTCTCTCAGTGTCTCCTTGTAGGCCATTCATTCCAACTTCTGATGCTTGTTCCTGCTCCCCTATGGGACTTTCCCCTCCTCTCTGTTCAGCTTCAGGTGCCTCACCCATATGAAAGTGTTACAGCCAGGGCTCTTCTGTCATAGAAATTTATGTTTATACTTGCTAAAATGATGCTTGACTTTAACAGGGTGACATTGGTGACTTCTAGTGTTCAGACACCTCTTGCAGCAGTGTTACTGCTGTTCTCTGTTGTCCCTTGAGTGTTGCTTGGTGATTTAGTGCAGTGGAGAGTAGTAACATAAGTTTTGTTAGCTTAGAAATATGTTACAGTGAACTGAGGAGGTTCCCTCTTAAAAATAACTCTGAATTTGTGGACCAACTTTATATGGAGATGGCAGCAGTGAATTCCTAGTTAGGAATTACCAGGAAGACAAGGAGGGGATAAACACCATTATAGCTCCTGCTGAAAAGTAACTGGTGTTTTTTTCCTTTAGGGAAGTGTGTTAGATCATATGGCTGAAGAGGGAAATCTGTGCAAGTCCCAGGATGCTCCTGCAGAGAGAAGCAAGCTGCCAGAGGTGACCTCCTGCTGCCCCTGGGCTGAGAGGGTGACTGGGCAAATAGACAGATTATCCAGAGATCTAGTGACTCTCCATGACCAACTGCACCAGCTTGTAACTCGTCAAAAGGCTGCATGGTGTGAGAAGGTAAGGCTCTGGGTGGCATTGTTGATTATCAGTGACTGTTAGATCCTGTATTTTTCAGCTCTTTTTGCCCATTCTAGGACAGCCTCCCTGTTGCTGCTCTTGTGTCAACCTTGCTGCAGTCTGGATGTCAGATCTACAGTTACTTCTCTGTTTATGCCCACAGCGTGCCAGGTGCTCTTTCAAACACAAAGTAGGCATCTTATCCCAGAGAGGCAGCATGCTGGAACAAAATAAAGTGTTCTTTTTTGGAAGGGAAGGCATCAAAGGATAGAGGTTGTGGAGGGGAGAAGAGGAGGAAATCATGGCAGCCCCTGGAGGGGACAGAGGCAGCAGGTTGAAAGCATCAGTACTGCTTATAGAGAGAAAAGTAAAGTATTTGCAGGGAAAAGAAGATGGGAGAGCTTGTCATCTTTCACTGAGTTAGTAGTCTTTGAAATGGCTGATAGGAAAGGAATAAGGAGGATTTGAAACCTGTGAAGGGAAAGAAGGGACTAGGCACAAGATTTGGTGGCAGAACAGACCGCTGTAGGTGGTATGAAGTAAGTGTGTATGGTATTCACTGACACAGAGGGATGGGGAGACACTGGGAAGCACCTGGAGGAGGGAGGGTGATGGGGTATAAAGAAAGGAGCTGTTAATAGAGGTGTAGGAGGTGAATCTGAATATTAACATGCTGGAGATACAGAGAAGATGCAGGCTTACAAACTTCATTTGTTTCAGGCATCAAGAGGAAGGAAGGATAGCAGAGAATCTCTGAAAAGTGTGGATGGAGAAAAGGTGAAAAAGAGTTGGGGCAGGTAGAGCAATAACAAAAATGCTGTTTTGCTAATTTGTGTCTATTAATTCAGGGATTTTTTTTTCTTACTTTATTTTTGGGGATTTTTTTGGTGTGGGTTTTTTTTTTAAGATTAAAGTGTTGGCAGGTAGGATTATAGATCAGATGGCAAAATGAAAAGTGGCAGGTTGTCTGATCAAGAGATATTTACTGAGGAGTTCATAAGGGTCTGGCATGGAGAAAGGGTGCAGAGAGCTAATTGCTGTCTTCTGCTCCAAGGATCAATTGGATAGGGACAGGCACAAGGAACTGCTGCTTCACAGGGAGTATGGAAGTTCTTCCCTCAGGGCACTGTGGGTATAAGCAGTGTGTGTGGATTGGAAATCTTTTGGAGAAGCTAAAATCCATAGAAGACTATGAAATACAGAGAGATGACTTAAAAAAAACCTTAGGAAGTTGCAGGAGTACAAATCATTGCAGGCTGAGGGAACATTCTGAGGAAGTATCTTGGCTTACAGTCTTCTCTTGACACTTGTCAATCACTTTCAGTGATGGGGTACTGGACCAGGCAGGTCTCTAGCATCATCAGACTTAGTTCTTTTTATAGCAGAAAGGACTTGACTGTTGCAGGATGACTCAGACCTTGAGATTCTAAAAATAAAACTTTGCAATATGTGATTTTTCCAAAGCAAGATATGCTCTGACTCCTCTTAGAACAATATATATCCTGTTAAATATTATATAATAATCACATTGAGGGTGGGTTTTTTTAATGCTTAAATTTGGAAATGTTCAGAAAGATGAACGGATGATTTCATTATGCTTTGGAAATAGATGCACTGATTGGATTTGAATGATAGTTGGTCAAGTTCCAACATTTCTTGAGATTTAGGGAATGTAATTGGAGTTTATGACTGTGGGGAACAAATGGAGTGCATCTTAATGTGTGTCTTAAAAGGATGGTTTGTCACAAGTGCCTCCTCTTCTACATGCCCTGAAACAGAATTGTTTTGTAATGCTACAGGACAGTATTTTTTTTTTGGAATGCTGGGGGTCAGATGACTCTCCATCAATCATCTTTTGAATAGTGTTGCTGCTTACATGATGCTTTCTGCCTGTAGTCTTGTCTTTTTCTTCCTCCCTCACAATCGGGATACTTGCTGAATGCAAGCTTCTCTATCACTTGTATATTTCTGCCCTCTTCAGTCTTTTCCCTGGAGAAATAAGCTTATCAAATCTTTTCTTCTGTATTATGTTTTTTTTTAGTCAAACAAAGAGTGGTGGCTAAAGTGGTCATTATCTCTAACTTTGTATCTTGTGATACTGAGACATCTGGAAATTATCTTGCCTCTCTCATGCATGCCTGGCTGAGGGACAGGACAGTTTATTACAGCTCTTTGTGCCCACTACTTTGGGCTTCACACACACAAAAAAGTGATAATCCACTTTTTTGTGTCTGTTATTACAAGTAGGCCTCATGTCTGTGCCAGGCAACTGAGTTGAAATTCTTCTGAAGAACAGAATTGAGAGCACAGGATTAAAACCAGGCTATGCTAGGGTAGAGACAGTACAGTTTCTGAAGAGAGGAATCATGGATCTAAAAATCTGTTGGAGCTCTTTGAAGGGACCACTGAGCATGTGGGCAAGGGAGGCTGAATTGACTTCATTTAATTGCATTTACAAATGGCATTTGACACAGCCTCTGAGAAGATTCTCAACACAAATAAAATGCCCAAGTGGTTGTCTTTCCTCTTACCCTTGAGCAAACAGGAGGCTGTGCTGCCATTCAGTGTGACAAGTGGAGAGCTGGGGAGGAAAAAACCCCAATGAAGTTCAACAAGGGCAAGTGTAGGGTAATGCACCTGGGGAGGAATAACCCAACCCCATGGACCAGGACAGGTTAGGAGCTGATCTGCTGGAAAGCAGCTCAGTGGAAAAAGCCCTGGGTGTCTGGGTGGGCAGCAGGATGCCCATGAGCCAGCAATGTGCCCTTGGGGCCAAGAAGGCTAATGGCATCCTGATATTCTGTTCAGTATCTTGAAGGAGAAAAGGCAGATGACAGAAGTGTGATCTGAATATGGAGCTTTCTTATTGTTAGCTTTGTTCTTTTCCATGCAGTACTAGGCAAATAATCAACACTTCTTTGGTGACGTTTTGGGGCTTCAGAAATGATCATGAAGTTGAGTGAAATGGTTAAGCTTTCAAAATGTTTCTCTTCTCAAACCCAAATTCAACTGTAAAAGATGAAATCTTCTAATTTCAGTAAGGAACTTGCTTGTTTGTTTGCTTTTTCCCTTTCTGAATATTCTGTGTTATCTACTTTTCAGTTTGAGAGGGGGATTTGATTTCAGTCTGTGTTAAACACTTGGCATCCACAAGCTGGATTGCAGAGGATTTTGACTCCAAATGGTAATAGTTTCAGTTTTCAGCACAAAAATGTGCAGACCCTACTAAGCTTTTATTGAAACTTGGGATATCATATCTTGGGATCCTCTGTGTTCACTAGCATTTAAAAGCAAGCCAGACTCCTTTGAGATGATGTGATGAGATGGAGCTTGCTCATGCATATACCTCTGAAGCATGGCCCAGAAAGACTTAGAGCCATTAATCTGAGCTCAAACATGCTCTTTCTACACTGGAGTCCTTTCCAAAGATCCTGTTGGCTGTGCTTGCATGCTTGGTTCACGTTGGGCTTTAGTACTTAGAGAGTTTAAGAGGTTGTAATCCTTGGTCCATATTAGATTCCTTTAAAAACAGTGGAAAAGCACACGGAAATTTGCATTTGCTCTTTGTTTCTGTATTTTTCTCCTGATCAGTCACTTCCCTTTCCATTCAGTGATCCCTAACCTTTCCAAATTGTTGGAACTCCCACAGCCTTGATAGGGATGGGCAGGCCTCCCTGTTTCAGAAGAGATTCACAGTATTTTGGGAAGGGGCTATATGGCACAGGGGTGTTCTGTTTTCTCGTGCTGTGGAGAGAGGATGTGCAGGGTTAGGAATGACCTGGGACACTGCATCAAGTGGGGATGGAGAGGGCTGAAATACAGTGGCTTTCACTCCCTTCCAAGAGTCCTGTGATTCACTCCCAACTTTTTTGTCCCTGCCAGTGCATCTCAGCATACTGCTAGAGAACATGTAGAGCCTAATAGAAGGAAATTATTCCCTAAGGAACTTAGATTTATAAAAGACAGAATGTTTTTTGATGTACTTTGGTTTAAGGCTTCACTATTTGAAGTAGGGAAGCAGCTCCAGAGGCTGATGCTGAAACATAGTCCTACATCCTTCTGGTTTGGGTTTTTTTTTCTTACTGAGATTGAGTTATATGTACTCAACCAGGTCACTTTTAAGATTGGAGAGGGCCATGAGGAGCTGTGGGTACCCTAGTAGCCAACTTGCTAGTGCTTGGTGGCTGTGCTGTGTATGTAGCTAATCTGAATAAAGAGGAAGGCATGTGCAGTGTGTTTATGTGGGTGAGAGGAAATAGAAAATCTCTTTTTTTTTTATCCACCATGTGGATGGTGAGGAGCAGTGGTGGGGGTTGGACTGGCTCTTGGTGTGCTGTGTACCCTCCCTGCACTGGGTGTAGGGTCAGGTTTTGTTTCTGCTGCCTTAAACCCAGGACTTGTGGCACTAAAGATCTCTCTGAAGGCTTGTCAAAAACTCTCTTTTTAAAGCAGGCTGTTCACATGACATCTTTGCTGTTTATTCTAGTTCTCTGGCCTTGCTGCTAATATGAAGATGTCAGTGTAGTGAGCAGTTAATTATCCAGGCTGTCTGGGGTGCAGGAAGTGGAGGAGTGGTAGGGGATGGTTCGGTGCTGGCATTATTTCCTCAGTCAGCACATTTCCTTCCCTGGTCCCAGAGTGTTTCTGTCTTCCACTTTGCTTTTGCAAACCTCCATCTGGAGCACTAAGCATCTGTCAGTAGAGCTTTTCAAGCAAAAAAAAAAAGGGGGGGAATTGAAGAACTAGCAAGGCCACAAGAGCAGCTTTTGGAAATGGCTGGGCCTGGATGCCTGGGTAGGGGGAGGAAACCTGGAGAGAACAGAAACATCCATCAAAGGGAGCAATGAGCAGGAGGATGGCAAGGAGGGACAAGGCTAATGGCTTTTGTGTGTAGTTCTTATTTAGTTAAATGTAGTATTAAATTTGTAGCTGATGGAATTGCCATGGTATTAGCAGATTTAGGTTATTGGAGAGCATGGATCTGCTGTAACAGTAGGAAGTAAGGTCCTAATGTTTGTATTTCCTTTTTGCTCCTGTATTTTCTTACATTGGTTTCTTTGTTACTCATCCTAGCAGGAGATCTGAAGCTGCTTGCTTCTGGTAAGTGTTGTGGACACTGCAGTGGAGATCCAAGTGATTGTTTCTGGAGGACAGTGGTGCTCTCTCTCGTGTTGTAAGGAGGAAAGAAGCCACCTCTGTGCATCAGTTCTCCTCTTACCAGCAGAATCTAACCTGAAGCCTCTAGTTAGCCTGAGTGGAGGCTGCACACACATGAAAAGTTAGTGCAGATAAGCAGAGCTGGGAGTTGTTTTGACAGAATCTTGCTCATTTCTGAGAACTCTGTGCAGGTTGGCCCGACTTCAATAGTCAATGTTAAGCTTACAGCCTCCAGAGAGATGAGAAAGATAAGTATTTATTCTTCATTTGCAGATGCAACTTGCTGTGCAGATTGCTGAATGAGTGCTGAACTGCGGGAGAGGAGAGAGAGACTCTGTACCAGTTGCTAAATCAGCAAACTGATTTCAAACACACACACACACACAGAAAAAAACCTAACTGCAAATAAATTACCCAGCCTGGCATTTTTCATGGGGCTTATATATCCTCAAAGATTCTAGCTCCTTAGGGAAGAGAGAAACAGGAAAGATTTGAGTGCTGTCTCCTCTTTTGTGTGCAGAATACTCTGGGGTTTGACGTAACGGTGGGTGAAAGTTTTTCTTGCTTCCCAAAAGAAGCTGTTTTTTCCCTTCCTTTGCCACAATGTAGAATGTTTGCTCAAGTGACAGGATCACTTAAAGTCTAATCAATAAGCAGTGTTAATATTTTACTCCTGTTATTTGCTAAGCTGTTGGATACAGACCAAGGCAATGAAACATGTAGTAAAGGCAGCTGAGGAATTATATTCCAATAAATTTTAGATGAGTTTTATTTAACAGTAAACTGTAAAAAAAAACCAAACCCACAACCAACCCATTCCAGTGAGAGAGGGTGTTTTGTAGCCACTGTAAATGTTTTAGTACATTTTTAAGGAATAAGTGTAGTACTTATGTTCTCACAGTTAAAACACACAATAAAACAGGGATGGAGACAAGGCATGCCTGTAAGGCTTAGAGGAGGAAGGTATAGGAGATCACAGGTCCTAGTATCACCATTATCTTTTGAATGTGAAAAGCTTAGAGGCTGATGGGTGGGATTTGAGGTACCTGTGACCACAAAGTTGCTGGATTTTGGCTCTCCTGCAAGTGGTGCGCTACTAATTGTGACTGACAGAGGCCATAGTAAGCACCATAGCCAGTGGCTGTATTTTAGAACAGCTCTACCTGAAACACTATTAGTGTGTTTTACTGAACCTTTCAGAGTGTGTTTTGGGGACAGTAGCTTTCCAGGAGGTATCTGGCTTGCTTTACAGCTGCAGGCAGACTGTCAGGATGGGTTCCTCCTCTGCCAGCAGCAGTTAGAAGGACTGCATACTTTGCAGTACTGCTTGATTTTTAGGTGGGTTGCTAGAAGTGCTTTGGGAAGGACTTTTGGTATTCATGCATTCAAAGCTTAACCTCGAGTTGCTTTTCTTCTTAAGACCTTGGCCTTGTTCTCTCAATCATCTGCCCTGAAACTGAGGGTACTTCATCATCACAGAAAAAAGTATCCCAACTCATTTCTGTGTCTTTGTGCTTGTAGAAGAGCTGACATAAAAGTAAATCTGCAATTTATTCTTGTCTCATCTCTTCCTCCCAGCCAGAAATGCGTCTAAATAAAGCTTTAGTACATTTATCATAGAATCATAGAATGGTTTGGGTTGGAAGGGACCTCTGGAGGTCATCTAGTCCAACCCCCCTGCGGTGGGCAGGGACATCCCCAACTAGATCAGGTTGCCCACAGCCCTGGCAAGCCTCACCTTGAATGCCTCCAGGGATGGGGCCTCAACCACCTCCCTGGGCAACCTGTGCCAGTGTTCCACCACCCTTGTGGTGAGGAATTTCTTTCTAATGTCCAGTTTAAATCTACTCATCTCCAATTTAAAACCATTGCCCCTTGTCCTTTCACTCCAGGCCTTTGCAAACAGGCCCTCTCCAGCCTTCTTGTAAGTTCCTTTTAGGTACTGGAAGGTCACTAGTAGGTCACTTCTGAGCTCGGAACTCACTACTTCTAACCCTGCATCTTCTTGACTCTCAAAACCATGAGAGCTGTTTGGTTTTTTCCCCTTTGCAGGCTAGCTGTAGGGCCCAGCTTTTTGACTGCTGGAAGAAGTCATGGTGGCCACTCAAGCATCTTCACATCCACCTACAGGTGCTACTCACCAGCAAAACTGTGAGCTAGTAAGAGAAAGTGCTGAATGCATTTTTGAGAGCCTTAGAAAACATCTGCTTTCTCACTGTAACTCTGAAAATGTTTTCTGTAGACAAATCTCCACCTGGGAGTTAAAGTTCCTTTGCCTCATGCCATAGCTGGGGATAGGCTTAAGTTGCTGCAGTGAGCTTTGCTACTCTGGGTACACTGCTGCTTCCCCCAGAGGCAGAGAGAAGAGCTGCAGGCCTGGGTGCTGGTCCTGTGCAGCCTGCTCTAGGTTCTCCTGCTCTTGCAGGAGGTTGGACTAGATGATCTCCAGAGCTCCCTTCCAACTCCTAACATTCTGTGATTCTCTGAAGGCTCTGTGGAAGTCATGCAGTGCCCCTGGAGGGGATGAAGGAGTAGTTTCTAATAGAAAACCAAACTGGTTTGGGGGTGAAGAAACTCCCTAAAAGTCATGGGGTTTTGGTGGTGTGGGGTTTTGTTTTGTTTGTGGGAGGGGTTGGGTTTTTTTTTTTGCTTAAAACAAAGTGGGGCCCTGCAAGCTTCTGCAAGTCACTTAGATCTGAGATGATATCCCATATCATCAGTGTTTGTCTCTGCTGCCCAAGATAAAAGTTTGGGAGAACAAATTGAAAAATAAGTGAGCAATTTATTATACCAAGCACTACTTGTCTGTTGCCTGCCTTTGTAATTTGTAGTTGTCAGGGTCTCTTTCAAAGCAGCACTTCAGCTTTTTTTCCAAGTGTCTAAATTACTTACTCTGACATAATCTGGTTTTCATAGTACATATTTTAAGGATGTGCCTATTAGTATATTAATTTGTCTGATCTTCTAATTGGGTTCAAGGATTTTGAAAAGCCTAGAGATAAAACTGTACTTCAAGAAATGCATTATAAAAGGCTGTTAGAATGGGATTTGTTTTTCTGATGTAAAATGCTGAAGATTTATCATTTGGAGAAGGAAATAGATGTTTATCTTTCTGTTCTGTGGTGCACATTCACAATTCATAATTAGCAAATTTGCTGATGACATATAACTGGGAGGAGTGGCTGCCACCCCAGGAGGCTGTGCTGCCATTCAGTGAGACCTGGACAGGCTGGAGAGCTGGGCAGAGGATAACCTGATGAAATTCAACAAGGGCAAGTGTAGGGTAATCCATCTGGGGAGGAATAACCCCATGGACTAGGACAGGTTAGGGGCTGATCTGCTGGAAAGCAACTCATTGGAAAAAGCCCTGGGTGTCTGGGTGGGCAGCAGGATGAGCATGAGCCAGCAATGTGCCCTTGGGGCCAAGAAGGCTAATGGCATCCTGGGGTGCAGCAAGAAGAGTGTGGCCAGCAGGGAGAGGGAGGTTCTCCTTCCCCTCTACTCTGCCCTGGTGAGGCCCCATCTGGAGTATTGTGTTCAGTTCTGGTCTCCCCTGGTTAAGAAGGACATGAAAATTCTGGAGAGGGCACGGGTAAAAGTCCCAAATCTTAATATTTTTTCCCTGTTTCTTTAACCCTATATCGTTTATCTTAAGCTGAACTGAATTTTCTGACTCCTGTCAATGTGTTATTTAGACACATGAGTCTAAATACAGATCCACTTGATTGTCTTAAAGCCAAAAAAACCTAAACAAACCCAACAAAAATATATTATCCATTCAGACAAGATCAGAATCACAGAATGTTAGGGGTTGGAAGGGACCTAGAAAGATCATCTAGTCCAACCCCACTGCCAGAGCAGGATCACCTAGACGAGGTCACACAGGAATGTGTCCAAGCAGCTCTGGAATGTCTCCAGAGAAGGAGACTCCACAGCCTCCTGGGCAGCCTGGTCACTCCTCTTGATGAAATTACCTCATTCAAATGCCTTAATTAAACTTCTAACTTTCCCTTACTCTGCTTCCTCCCTATCTGCTGTTCTGAAGGCTTCCAAAGTGCTTTGCAGTGCTCAGTGTATAATAAAAGGAAGCACAGAGCAGTAGTGGTAGCTCTCCTCCTCAAATGCAGCTATGTGCATTTCTGGTGTTGAAACTCTGTATTTTTAGTTTCTTCTCCCCTGGTTAAAAGCTGGCCTTCTATTTCTAGATAAATAAGACACTGTCCTCTCTGTGGCTTCCCTGTCAATGACAATAGGTGCTCCTGGGAAGCTAGCATTTGAGTAGTGAATGTCTCCCTTAAAATGCCTCAGATGGAGATGCCTACAGCCCTCTCTAATTGCAGGAAATTGCAAATCCAGGCAAAAGTTGGAATGCAGCTGCTTGTATAATTACATCTTATGTCTGTTGCTATAGCTCAGCTTTACAACCCCTCTCAAATGTCTTTGTACTAGATGGTACAACTAGTGCCCACATGAATACTACTTTGGGATCGCCCCTTTCATTTATTCCCCACCAATTCCAAAGGGCTAAGATGTTTTTTTTTTCCTCTTGCTGAACTAATAATGTTAGAAATTAGTAATTAAGGTGAATTGTTTGGCTCTAGCTGTTAAAATTCTTGTTAAGCCAAAATAAATTGAGTTTCTGACTGTTGCATGTGCCTCAAACCAGTTTGATCTGCCTCCAGCATCAGGTTTTGGATGTATGCAAACCTTTCCATTTCATGGCTTTAAGAAATAGGAGGCAATGGGTCATGGAAAAGTTGTTAGGTTATTGGCAATTTAGGGATTGCTGTCTGCTCCTGGTCATTAAATGACAGATCACAAGTCAGAGCTTAATGAAATGTGTTGGCCTCACTTACATCACCATCACAACTGGAAAATGAATGAATGGTTGGGAAGGATTGAAGGAGGGGTAATAAAGGAATTATTTGGTCACAGAATGACAGAATGTTAGGGGTTGGAAGGGACCTCTGGAGATCATCTAGTCCAACTCCTCCTGCAAGAGCAGGAGAACCTAGAGCAGGTTGCACAGGATGCTGTCCAGTTGGGTTTGGAATATCTCCAGAGATGGAGACTCCAGCACCTCCCTGGGCAGTCTTTGTGATGTGAGAAAGTGTAATTTCACCAAGGCAATGTTGATAGCTGGATCTTGTTCTGCAAGTTTTTGGAAGTGGAGTTTTGAGGGTATAAGACTTTAGATGAAAGCTGGTGGAAGAAGACCCAGTGGCTGAGGTGGAACTCCCTCAAAAAGGGTGTATTTTTAACCATCAATATATTTCACTGCTGTGATCACACAGTGATAAGGGAGTTTCTTGTTCTACTGGAACCTTTGTTTAAAGAAACCCAAAAGTGTACGTGTCTAGAAAAGATGTTGTAGCTTACCAAAATGTAGTAGAACATCACAGAAATGACTAGGTGAAATACCATAGCCTGTGCTTTGGGCTAGGTTAGACTAATCAAACAGTTTATTATGATTTAAAATCCATAAATGCGTGTGCCTTGGTATTAAATGAGCTATTTCAGCAGAACATCAAAGTCTCTTTGTGTACAATCAAGGATCTCCCAAGAAGAAAGAAACCTCATTTAGGCAGGACAGTGTGGTAAGTGTTCAGCTATCAAAATGGAAAATTATGGTTTCCAGAGGTTTTTAAGCTGGTTACTCTTCGGTGTCTAGAAACTGCAGCAGAAAATTAAAAACCTTGAAAGCTTCCAGGGAAGAAGCTTGATTCAATGAGACAAGTTTTATAGAGCTGCAGCACTAACTCTGTAACTTTCTTAGAGGCTTGAAATTACATTTGGCTAAGGTAGTGTACGACATGAATTTGAAATTAGAGTAAGGCATTTTCATAGGGAAAAACACCTGCTTTTACTCAAGTGTTGTACTGTTTCCAGACCAGCTGACTGCAGATACTGCTTTTGCTTTAATTTCTGTTTGTTTGTTGTTTTTATAAGCAGCAAATATATTTAGCTGTTTTTCTGAAGATTGGGGGTCACTTTCTTGGAAGTCACTTTCAGCCAATGTTTGAAGTCCCTAGGCTCTGCAGGGCCCTGTCTCTTCCTGTTCTAATTTTTTTCAGGAGTAGGAGCTGCAGGATTTGATTTTTCCCATCACTTATGCATTCACAGTATCCCTTGAAATAGTGCATTTCTCTCTGCTTCTCTGAGGCTGAATGGGGCACTGTCTATAGCTAAGGAAGGAAAGCATTTGTCCTACACTTAACCAGGATTGTTCCAAACCAAAACAAACAAACAAACAAAACCCACAAAAAACCAAGCAAGCAAAAATTTGGTGTTAAAAGAATCTAGTCTCCTAGCCAAATTGTTTATTGTTAGTGTAAAGCCTTCACTCTCTTTATGAGTCAAAAAGGTTTTATTTTTGATGCCTTTGGGTAGACACAAGCAGACAAAACACTTGGATTATTCATAACTACTTTGTTATGTACAGAAAGCAGTGACAAACATGGAGAGCAGCAGTGTTGGCTTGTTCAGTTCTTGCTGTCTGGAGTGATGTTTGAGACAAACTCTGCTTGGGCATCTTCTTTCACAGGTAGAGCATGGTGTGTGCTTTTCAGCTCTGCTCTGTGTGCAGCAAGGCACAGAATGCACACTCTATAGCCAGGACACTCTTGTATAGGAGCACAAAGAGGTTGTGAGTGGGAATTGTGGGATTCTTGTGACTGTTTTTATTGTGTTCCACTTTTACTTAATACCTACAGATCTTTCTGCAATGCTTCTAGTGGACTCTGCTCTTCCCCTTTCTATGCTCTTGATGCTTGTGCTTAATATTTCCTTTTGCTGTCTTTCCTTTTGTGCTTGGTGCTGGTTTTTCAGTGCTGACAAGGGCAGCTTTCTTAAAAGTACTCTGCAAATCCTCCTCTCTCCTGTTTTCTGTGTCCCAAATAGTCTATCAGCTGGGATTGCAGTTCTGCAAGGTTGTTTTTTTTTTGGGAGTGGGAGGAATAAACACTAGATAGAAACTGTAAGACAGCAAAAGGTAATATACAATGATCATTTATAAAGTCTTAATCAGGCTTATACTTATTAAAGACAAGTGTTTGCAATGTAATATTTCACTTCACCCTTTTCACCTCCCCAGGTACAATGGGCCATCAGAGATGTGAGAGCTGTAAAATAAGGATCACAAATGAGCTTTCTTTAGGAATAGAAAAACCATTTTTGCAAGTCAAATGCTGTTTGGTGTTTTCAGAGGAGCTAGATGAGTTTATGAAAGGTGTTGGATGATTATGCCCAGATAGGAAAGGCTCTGAAAGCAAAAAGTATTAGTTAGTGGCTTGGATATTGCTTCTATTCATATTTCCTCATTTCCTTTCACTCCCCAACTCAAAAAAGACAAGATCTGAGATTTTTTCTGTTTGTTCCTTGTGACTTGGAGCACAAAGGAGAAGGTTGCACTGTGTTTCCCAGCAAAGCCAAGTCAATGTGGTTTGTGAGAGCTGTACAGAACAGCAGGAATCATTTGTATTTCATGCTGCATGCATATGAGGTCTTCTCCCTATTCATAAGAGCGGACAGATAGGACTGGAAGCAGAAAACTTGTCATTTCTAGGCTTGTGCAATTTGTTTTTTTCTTTCTGAATGATGCTATTATAGCCATTTCTGCAGAAATTCCTAGAATAATTTGAGAAACCTGTGATTTAAAAATAATGACATGATTCTGGTCTTTATCATCCACTTCAAAAGCAGCTCCAGCAATTTGGTTTGCTGCTCTCTCCTTGAAGCTGGCAACAACATGATCATAAAATGGAAATGCTCCTGTGCCTCCTGCCCTCAAACTCTTCCTCAAAATAGTTGTTTGGATCTTTCGTTGGAATGCTGCTGCATTTTAAACTTCATCTCTAGCTAGTGGCTTCTTTCTGAGAGGCTGAGCATTCATTTGCTTTCTGAGACATTCAGATTGCCATGCACAAGTTTCAACAAGCTGAAATGTTGACTTCCAGCATTTGGAAGCATTTTGTTATTACTGAAATGATTTCAATAACATGATGTGGTTATCTAGATCTCTTAGCATCTCTGGAATGTCTTGAGTTGCTTTTTAACAGACAAAGAACCAATCTTTGCATGTTTTTTTACTGCACTTTTCATTAGCAAACTGTTAAAACTCTGAGACTCATCAGCTTGTTGGGAATGTTTCCGAACTGGGTGGAATGAGACCCAAAGCTCTGGGATGGGAAGCTCACTACAAGCAAGATGCAGGCAAATGTGAGGAAGCTGAGGAAACCACAGCAGTGACTGTGAAGGGCTGGAAGGTCTCCTCTTTGAGAAGGGATCAAAATGTGCAGGTTATTTAAGCAGTTGGTTGAAGTAGACGTCCACAAGATGTGCAACTGGAAGACTGGGATGGTGGAACACGCAAAGGAACTGGAAGGCAGCTTATTTTAAATGTGTGACACTATTTTTTTTCCATGATTTGCCCACTGAACTCATCCCTGTGAAATTTATTCAAAGTCAGAAGACTGGAGATAGCTGAAACAGATGTCTGGATGAAAAGGACAGCAAGTAGTATCTTAGGTTAGAAGATATTTTAGAGAAGGTAGGAGAGAGGAAGTGCTGGGGAAGTTTATCATGTGTGTAGGTGTTGCAGGCTTGAGGTCTCTCCTGTGCATCAGTGCATAAATTAATCCTGTGCAGCAGTGGCTGAGCCAAGCTGCCTGCTCAGCCTGCTTCTTCAATGTGACTCACCTCACTCACCCTTTCCCATTGCACTTGGCAGCATCTTAGACTGGGCTCACCCTTTTCTGCTTGGACTGGGCCATCTTCCTCAATCAGAGTTCAGCTTGAAAGCTTTAGGATCAGCAGCATCAGTCGTGGTGCAGCCCCTGGGGAGATGAATAATCCTTTCTGCACTTGAGGAATGTCCTGCCTGGCTTATTTCCACTACATCAGGAAATAGAGGCCACCTGTCCCTGCCCACAGGCTGGTGGTGGAGTCACCATCCCTGGAGGTGTTTGAGACTTAGCGATGTGCTACTTGGGGACATGGTTTAGTGGCATGCTGGTGATAAGTAGATGGTTGAACTTGATGATCTTAGAGGTCTCTTCCAACCTTAATGATTCAGTGATGTTGAAGAAATCCATTTTATTCTAGTGTGTCTTCCTTTGCATATTCCTGGCTGTGAATCTGCCAGCAGTGTCTGTGCACATTGTAACCCTTTGCACTGTGCCAGGCTGGGGAAGGGCAGCACAGGCTGATGGTCACTTCAGTTTCATTTCAGTCAGTGATCTATGATGTAATACTCCTGTCTGCAACTACACTAGCTGGTTGGCTTCTCCTTAGTACACAAAATTATTATCATTTTCCCTTTAGCTTTTAGGTTTTAATGCCTTTTGGAAACTTACAGTGGCCTTTTGGAAGACTAAAGTTATTTAAAAGGAAATCATCTAGGAGAAACTGAGGCAGTTTGGCCATTGTCTTGTCCCAAACAGTGGTCAATGGCATGGTGAAGTGAAAAGCTTGAAGGGACCTCTCAGGAGTACTTGTCTCAGTGTACACTTCTGGCATCTGTCCATCTGCAGCCCTCATAGGATTGGTGAAGAGACACTTAGTGGTGCCATGGGAAGTTCCTGCCAACTTATCATGGTCTTGGGAGTTTAAAACCTGGAGGGGTAGGTACATTGACTCCTGGAGCATGCAGAGGAACAGCAAACTTCTATGGAACTCAGTTACATGTGAGTGACTGTTCTGTTGTGCTGTTGTAAACAGCTAGCCAGATCAGTACTCATGGAATGGCCCAGGTTGGAAGGGACTTTAGAGATAGCTCCTCCATGGGCAGGGACACCACACACTAGGCCAGGTTGCCCAGGGCCACATCCAGCCTGGCCTTGAACATTGCCAGGGATGGGGCATCCACAACCTCTCTGGGTAGCCTGGGGCCTACTCACCCCAGAGCAGGCTATGTGTCAGTTTGAAGATGCTGATTCCTCATCAACTGATTCCTTTTATTATTCCCAGGTCCCTTTGGGAATGCTGTTGGTTCTGTAGAAGTGGAAAGGATGATTCTCATGATGTTGTGTTTACTTGGAGAGGATGTGCAAGCAGTTGTCAGACAGCACTGCTTACCTAATTGGGAATTCAGCTTTCAGCTGGTAGATTGAGACTGAAAGGCAGAGCTGTGGGATGGAGATGGGAAGACACAAGATGCTGAGG
Organism: Bucco capensis; assembly: GCA_013396975.1. Classification (NCBI taxonomy): domain Eukaryota; kingdom Metazoa; phylum Chordata; class Aves; order Piciformes; family Bucconidae; genus Bucco; species Bucco capensis. Next base: position 2,096 of record VWZO01000243.1, on the reverse strand, counting down.
CTCCTGATCTTTTACAGGATGTTTGTTTAATACAAAGTGGTCTGCTGAGATTTGTTTTGCGGTGCAGAATAATCATTGTGTGCTGACTAATGGCAGACAGCAAGCTGTTAAAGAGCAGCAATTAACCATAGGGGACAAGGTTACCAGGGATTCTCCCAAGCTTGCAGGGTGTGAAGAGTAAAGACTATTACTGAAGGTAACCCTCAGAGATTTTTTTTTTTAGCTATTGAAATCTACGAATGCCAACAAGAGTATTTGTGGACATACAGAATTGTAGAGATTACCAGGAAGAACGGTGCAAAATGACACAAAATTGGGAGGAGTGGCTGCCACCCCAGGAGGCTGTGCTGCCATTCAGTGAGACCTGGATAGGCTGGAGAGCTGGGCAGAGAATAACCTGATGAAATTTAACAAGGGCAAGTGTAGGGTAATGCATCTGGGGAGGAATAGCCCCATGGACCAGGACAGGTTAGGAGCTGATCTGCTGGAAAGCAACTCATTGGAAAAAGCCCTGGGTGTCTGGGTGGGCAGCAGGAGGAGCATGAGCCAGCAATGTGCCCTTGTGGCCAAGAAGGCTAATGGCATCCTGGGGTGCAGCAAGAAGAGTGTGGCCAGCAGGGAGAGGGAGGTTCTCCTTCCCCTCTGCTCTGCCCTGGTGAGGCCACATCTGGAGTATTGTGTTCAGTTCTGGTCTCCCCTGGTTGAGAGAGAGAGAGAGAGAACTTCTGGAGAGGGCACAGAGAAGGGCTGTTAAAATAATTAGGGAACTTGAGCACCTCCTATGCAGAGAGGCTGAGAGAGCTGGGGCTGTTTAGCCTGGAGAAGAGAAGACTGAGAGGAGATCTTATCAATGCTTATTAATACCTGCAGGGTGGGTGTTAGGAAGATGGGGCCAGGCTTTTTTCTGTGGTACCTAGTGACAGGACTAGTGGCAATGGGAAAAAATTAGCACCCAGCAAGTTCCATCTTAATACGAGGAGAAACTTGTTTCCTTTGAGGGTGGTGGAGCACTGGCCCAGGCTGCCCAGGGAGGTGCTGGAGGCTCCATCTCTGGAGACATTCCAAACCCAACTGGATCCCATCCTGTGCAACCTATTCAAGGTTCTCCTGCTCCTGCAGGGGATTGGACTAGATGATCTCCAGAGGTCCCTTCCAACCCCTAAGATTCTGTGTTTCTGTGTCCTCTTTACAGGAAATAAAATGTGTAGTGCCCTTCTGATACTCAGATGTCAAAATTTGTTGTACTTCTACTTCCCTGACAGCCTAACTGTAAGGTTCTTGTCCTTACAGCTGTTACAGCTTCAGTGTAGTAATTCCTATTCATGCTACTGCTGTGAGTTAAAACTCAATACACTTAATGCTGAGAGGAGCATGCTCTTCCATCATGTGCCTTGCACAATGGATAATAAAACTCTCCAATTTTGTTGAGGGAGAGAGAATGAAAACCTTTGTTTCATTAGGAATACTTTTTTCCAGCCCTACTAGTATTCTACCCAAGTTGCATGTGAAAAATAAATAATGTTTTGTGGGCTCTCTTTGCTGAGCGGTTTTGTTCTTAGGACTCTTGTCCTTGCAATTGGTCCTGCTTTGAGCTGGGATCTCTGGTGCTTCAAGGAGATGCTATAATATCCATGACTTGACAAGGAACTTGTCAGAGCCCTAATGTATGAGAGAGCAATATTTTAATGGAGATATGCAGATTGAAAACCCCAAGGAGTTATTCAGCTTCACCCATGGCCACAGAAGGGAGGGGCAGCAGAACAGATTCAAGGCTGGAAGGGGAAATTGTTACACTGAGCTTGACCTGAGCTGAGCTTTGGCTAAAGGATTCATCCCTGAAGCTGCAATGAAGCATTTCATGGTTCATTATCCTCACAGTAGGAAACAATGTCTGACTCTGAAGCTGAGTATCTAACTCAAATGTTCAACATTTGATCTTCTTATGGCTTTGTCAGCAAAGTCTTTTTTCCACTTCCTTTTGGGATCTACAACAAATTATATATAGAATCCTAGAATGGCCCAGGTTGGAAGGGACCTTAAAGATCATCTAGGTCCAAGCCCCTTGCCCATGGGCAGGGATGCCACACACTAGTCCA
>VWZO01000242.1:14607-32359 GCA_013396975.1 Bucco capensis | reverse complement strand
ACCAAGTGTGTCACTAAGTGTGTAGATCCATGCTGTGACCAAGTGACCAAGTGCATCACCACCCCCTGTGTGGATCCATGCTGTAGAGAAGTGACCAGATGTACCACTAAGTGTGTGGATCCCTGCTGTGGCCACGTTCTGAGTTGCCCCCCACCTGGCTGGGTCAAGCCATGCTGTGCTGATATGATCTTCTACGTGGATCCCTGCTGTGGCCAAGTGAGGAAGTGTGCCACCAGATACTTGGCTCCATGCTGTCCAGTGGCCAAGTGTGTGACCTGCTGTGTGGATCCATGCTGTGGACAGGTGACCAAGTGCAGCACTAAGTGTGTGGATCCATGCTGTGAGCAAGTGACCAAGTGCATCACCACCAGCTGTGTGGATCCATGCTGTAGAGAGGTGACCAGATGTACCACTAAGTGTGTGGATCCATGCTGTGAGCAAGTGACCAAGTGCATCACTACCTGTGTAGATCCATGCTGTGGACAGGTGACCAAGTGCAGCACTAAGTGTGTGGATCCATGCTGTGAGCAAGTGACCAAGTGCATCACTACCTGTGTAGATCCATGCTGTGGACAGGTGACCAAGTGCAGCACTAAGTGTGTGGATCCATGCTGTGAGCAAGTGACCAAGTGCATCACTACCTGTGTAGATCCATGCTGTGACCAAGTGACCAAGTGCATCACTACCTGTGTGGATCCATGCTGCAAGGAAGAGTCCAAGTGCATCACCACCTGTGTAGATCCATGCTGTGACCAAGTGACCAAGTGTGTCACTAAGTGTGTGGATCCATGCTGTGACCAAGTGACCAAGTGTGTCACCACCACCTGTGTAGATCCATGCTGCAAGGAAGAGTCCAAGTGCATCACCACCTGTGTAGATCCATGCTGTGACCAAGTGACCAAGTGTGTCACTAAGTGTGTGGATCCATGCTGTGACCAAGTGACCAAGTGCATCACCACCTGTGTGGATCCATGCTGCAAGGAAGAGTCCAAGTGCATCACCACATGTGCAGATCCATGCTGTGGAGGTGTCCAGGCTGTGACCAAGTGTGTGACGTCCTGTCCCACCCCCTGTGTCACCCAGGCCACCCCTCAGTGTCCAGGGGTGTGCAGCCCTGCCTGTGGCCAGCGTTTTTATTCCATCAAGTGTGCAGACGTCTGCTGCCGTAAATTCAAGGCTCCCTGAACGTCTTCTCTAGTGGGACTTCCATCCCCACCTGCCCTGTGGAGTCTCTGAAGCTTTGGCAACCTCTTCCTCCCATCTTTCCTTTCCTTGTGTCCTTCCTGTCGTAGGAAGAGGAAGTCCTCAGCTGCTTCTCCTCGCGTTCTGCACCATTTCTTCTCTCCTTACCTCAAGAACCATGCCCTTCCTTGTAGCATGTAACCTAGTGAGTTTTGTGCCCCCAGGACTAGCTCCTGGGAGAGAGAGAGAGATTCTCCCAGTCTTCTTTGCACTCCTGTGGATGGAGGAAGTTCTCCATGGGTTCTTTTGTTGTCACCTCCTTTCTTGTATGTAGCAATAAAAACATAAATCATCTTGGCACCAGCTCTCTGCAGCTCTTTCCTTCTCTTTTGGGTTCCCTCAGGCTCTCCCTTTCTTCCTGATCTCTGGAGGGGTGGCAGCTGCTGGTGGAAGGTCTAAAGCAATAGCTGATGAGCTGCTGGGACTCATCTAGGACATCCTAGGTCATTGCTGGGAGAGGGAATGCTCTATGGCACAAGGAAGCACCACTCTCCCAAGGCTTCCAAAAGGCCCTGAAAACCCAACCAGCTGCTCAGGACCATCTGTGTCCTCACTCCTGAAGTAGTTCTCCAGAGCTGGAGGAGCTCAGGGACACTTGTGTCTTCATGCCTGAAGTGCTCCTTTGAAGCTGGACAAGCTGGAGGAGCTCAGGGCCACCTTGGGCTGCATTCCTGAAGTGTTCCTTTGAAGCTTGAGGAGCTCAGGCCCATCTCTGGCAGCCATGGAGATGTTCCATGATGAGCAATGTCTAAACAAGGCACTAGCACAGAGAAGATGAGCAGCTCTGGGACAACTGTGCCTCGTGGCTTTGTCACCTGTGTGTCTCAGAGTTTCCCATCCCAGCCTTTTGCAACCAACTTCCAGTTCTCCTTGCCTCAAGTGGGCAAGAAGCTCCACACTCTTAGGATTAAGGAGGTGTCTCAGATAGTTTTGCTCAATCTCCTAACAGGATCCTAAGTGCTTCCTCCTTTGGCCCAGGAGCAAACAACATCCTGAGGGCCTCAAAGTCATCTTCTAGCCCAAGCCAAGGGTAGAGCTCTGCAGGCTTCCAAGAGCTGAGGTGCTGCAGGGTGGATTGAGCTGCTGAAGGGTGGAGAGACATGGAGCCAGACTGGGGGGGGAAGGCAGACACTTGGCTCCTTGTCTCAAGTTGCCCCAGGGCACATGGTTGGTGATTCACCTGCAATCCTCACTGCTTCTAGGAGAGGAATGTGACCAAGAGTGAGGACATGGGAGCTCATGTCCAATGGAGCTCATGTCCAATAGAGCTCATGCCCAATGGAGCTCATGCCCAAGGGAGCTCATGCCCAATGGAGCTCATGCCCAATGGAGCTCATGTCCAATAGAGCTCATATCCAATGGAGCTCATGCCCAGTGGAGCTCATATCCAATGGAGCTCATGCCCAATGGAGGTCATGCCCAATGGAGCTCATATCCAATGGAGCTCATGCCCAAGGGAGCTCATGCCCAAGGGAGCTCATGCCCAAGGGAGCTCATGTCCAATAGAGCTCATGCCCAAGGGAGCTCATGCCCAAGGGAGCTCATGCCCAATGGAGCTCATGCCCAGTGGAGCTCATGCCCAATGGAGCTCATGCCCAATGGAGCTCATATCCAATGGAGCTCATGTCCAAGGGAGCTCATGTCCAATGGAGCTCATGCCCAATGGAGCTCATGTCCAATGGAGCTCATGTCCAATGGAGCTCATGCCCATCTCCCATTGGGTTGAGGGCATCTTGGCCTCACACAAATCATTCCAACCTCACAGCTCTTCTCTTTCTACCTTCTTCTGTCATCTGACCACTGCTTGTAGAGCATTGACCACAGCAGGTGGCTGAACTTCAAGAGGTTGACCTCTCCAGAAAGGCTACACATAGAAATAACAAAGCAATTGAGGCTTCTTGCTCTGCTCTGGCTCCACCAAAACTCCTTCAAATCTCCTAGCCAAGCAACAATTTCCTTTCCTCCTCCTCCCCAAACCAAGCAGAACAATCTTCTGGAAAATAAGCTAAGGACACAAAATGGCATTCAGAGAAGTCTTCTTCCCATTAAAGTCTTTCTCTGGAGCATCCTTCTGGTGGCATGGTGCTTGCAGAGTGTTTGGTTCATCCTAGGAAGGTAGAGCAGACATCTCCTTGAGACTTGTCAGGGTTGGAAGGGATCTCCAGGCTCCTGTAGCTCCAAATCCCCTGCCATGGGGAGCTTCTCGTGCCCCAGCAGCCCAAATCCTCCTCAGTGTTGTTCCCAAGCCTAGCTCAGTGCTTGACATTGCCCTACCATCTCCACATAGTTCTGTAGGAAGGACACCAGAGCTCCTTCCCCACCTCAGTGCTTCTAGGATACCTATGGAACTGTTAGGAGGAGGAGGAAAATTGCTCTTCAGCAAGAGGAAACTTCATGGGCCCACAGGTCCTGCTCTGCCAGGCAATGCCCTCAGAGCTCTGCAATGTGCTCCTCAGAGATTAGGACATGGACTTATCCAGAAACCAATCTAAATCCTGAGGAAAGTGAGATTCCTGCTGTCAAATATTGGGGGAAATGAGGAAATCCAAGCAAAAGATGAAACCCATGAGGGAATTTTTCCACCACCAGACCTAGCTCCCCTTCTCCAGGTTGAGTTGCCATCAGCTGCTCCTCAAGCATTCCTCAGGGAGCACTCATCTTCCTGAGTAAACAGGAAAAGAGGTGGCTTGGTGCCACCAGTGTTTGGTGTCCTCTCAGGCCCTGAAGTGAAGATCTAATTGCTTGATCAGCTTACTCCTCCAGGCATAGACTAATCAAGCCATGTGAGGCTAATTGCATCTGCATACTCAGCCTCCTGGCATCTCAGCTATGCAGCCATCAGCTCCAAAGCAGGAGTAGGTGGACCAAGGCCACCTGGAAGCTTCCTTCTGTGTTGGGTCACAGTCTCCTCATCCCTTGCCTAGGTGGTTGTGGTAGGGAATGAGGAGAAGGGGAAAGTTGGGTGTAATGAAGGCCCAAGAGTTGATGCTTTAATTGCAACCAAGGGCAAGGAGACTCGGCTGGGAAGGTCTTGTCCTGGTGGGAATGTGAGGAGAATCCTTGAATTGCTAGGAGTTTGAGATGTTTTCATCAAGAAATGTTCAGCTTGAGATGTTTCCATCAAGAAATGTTCAACTTGAGATTGTTTCCATCAAGAAATGTTCAGTTTGAGATGTTTCCACCAAGAAACGTTCAGTTTGAGATGTTTCCACCAAGAAATGTTCAACTTGAGATTGTTTCCATCAAGAAATGTTCAGCTTGAGATGTTTCCACCAAGAAATGTTCAACTTGAGATTGTTTCCATCAAGAAATGTTCATCTTGAGATGTTTGTACCAAGAAATGTTCAGCTTGAGATGTTTCCACCAAGAAATGTTCAACTTGAGATGTTTCCACCAAGAAATGTTCAGTTTCAGGTATTTTCACCAAGAAATGTTCATCTTGAGATGTTTCCATCAACAAATGTTCAGTTTGAGGTATTTTCACCAAGAAATGTTCAGTTTGAGATGTTTCCACCAACAAATGTTCCACTTGAGATGTTTCTACCAAGAAATGTTCAATTTGAGGTGTTTTCACCAAGAAATATTCAGTCTGAGATGTTTCCATCAAGGCTCAGGACATCCAGAAGCTCTGACTTCATGTTCCTCCTGTCTTCATGGCCTTGTGGTGTCTCATGGCTGCAGGGAAGATCTCCTGACTCACTCAAGCTAATGTGAGTGGCCCAATGACCCAAATTGCTCCTAAATGATCCACAAATCAGTGTCAATTAAAAGCAATAATCCAACCTTCTGCTAGTGCAGATCAATCGAGAGGTCCTCAAATGTCTCTCAGCAATGACCATTTCTTGCTTATCAGCTCTAACAATAGGTTTACCCCAAAAAGCCACCTTAGAAAGGGAGATGTGGTCCTCAGCTTTGGGTTGAGAGGTGAGCCTGGAGCACTAGGAGAACATGAAGAACTCTACCAACCAGACCAGTAGAACCTCCTCAGCAGCTTGAGGGTTGGAAGTTGCTCCTGTGAGAGCACTGAAGGACAATTCTTTGGTCAGCATCATCCTGCAAGGTTGGCTCTAGGAGGAGAAGGTTTTTAATGCTGAGGGTGGTGAGACCCAGGTTGCCCAGAGAGGTTGGAGATGTTCCATCCCTGGAGATATTCCAGGACAGGTTGGTTTGGGCTCTGAGCAATCTTGTTCTAGTTAGAGATGTCCCTGCTAACTGCAAGGAGGTTGGCCTAGATGACCTTGAAAAGTCCATTCCCACCCAAACCATTCCATGATTCTAAGATGGGAAGAGATTCATCTTCCTTAAAATCCGAGCTAGTTGTCCTCTGCTCCTTCCACCACCCCCAAAATGCATTTGGTGCAGTCAGAGATGTTTTTCCTCACCCTGAAGCAGTTGTCCAAGACAAGCAAACCACATTATCCAATTCCTATTTCCTCCTACCACTTCCAAAAGCACCAAGATGAGTCTTGGAGGAGGAGGAGGAGGAGAAGCACCACATGAGGCACCAAGTGTGTCCACCCCAGGAAAGACTTGATGGAAGCATGAGAGGATGGCATGAGGAGTGCAAAACTCATGATGGTGCTCACATGAGGAGCTTAGGCCTGGAATTCCAGGAAGGAACCTGCTTGCTGTTCTCCAGCAGGATTCCAGCTTTCCAATGTCAACAGGATGTGCTCCTCATGCTGAACATGAGGTTGGTTTGGGGTTTTGAGGGATTTTTTAGCCCCTTTAGCATTTCTCGACGTGATCTCATGGAGGAACTTGTTCTGATGACCACGTTCCACCTCCAGGCTTGGAATCTTGTAGAGGAATAAAGTTCTTCTGTGCTGTGGAGATATCATCAGCATCCACAAAAAGCTTTGCTAGGGAGGCCTGAGCCTGAACTCCAACTACAGCCTAGCACTGAAAAATGTCCTTTTCCATGGGTGATCCTTAACTTTACTCTGGAGTTGGGTCCTTGTTGGGCATTGCTAAACATGAATATTGTGGAGAGGAATGGGTTGGGAGCATGGAAGGATTAAAAAGGTGTTGGAGAAAGAGAAAGGATTGGAGAAAGGTGTTTGGTGAAAGCATTAGATGTTTGTGATCCATGAGAAGCTGGAAGTGGCATTCCTCATGGGAGATCAGACCAATTGCCCATCTTCCATGGGTAAAAAAACCCAAAGCCCTTCAGGGATCCTGCAGACATTGATGGACAAAAGGAGATGAAAACAGCTTCCTTTCTTGAGGAATTCATCCCATCTCTGAGGATGATGAGGATGAGGATTTAATTACTGTCTCATCCCCACTGGCAACCACACACAACCATCCAGCTTGGAAGCAAGATCTCTACCACCATCACCTCCAACCATCAACCTCTCACTGCCAGGCCACGGCAGCCATGATTCAGCTATCAGTTGGCAGCACAACTTAACTTACTCAGGATCACAAGGTTCTTCCTGGAAGAGGGGTTTCTCCATAAAAAAACCCACACCAGGATATAGACAATTATGCCAAGCATCTAGAGGTAGAACCTGCTGAGGTAGTTAGTGGTCAGGTTGGCCATCCCCCTGGGCTCCTTCGTTTCCGGAGCTAGGCATATAAAAAGCTTTGCCTTTTAGGCCTCACCTCAGTTGCTTTGACTTCTCCTTGCCTTACTTGTCCTGGTGGAACTGGTAAGTCTCTCTTGGATTGAGCAGGGAATGATAAGATGATTGTGGGAAGTCAAGAGAAGTTCAGCCTGGAGCAAGCGCAGTAGAGGTTTGGCTCCTACTAGGATTTAGGGATGGTGTAAAGGTGTTTAACTCCTGTTTGGAGAGTTGTTCTTCCCTGAGGAGCTTGCAAAGCTCTTGTCACTTTTGTCTCTCAGCCTCCTTCATTTTCCACCTGGATGCATTCCTTCCTGCCTGGAAATTAAGCAAATGAAGGGAGGCTGCAGAGTGACTCTTGGGACTTCAAAAAGAGCTGGGTGGGAAGGAGCAGGATCTGGGAGAAGAAGGATGCCAAGGACCTGAGGGCAAAGCTAAGCTGCAGGAGACATCTGGGAGGAGCCAAGATGAGGAAATGACTTAAGAAGAGGAGCTACAACCTTTGGGAGAAGCCAAGATGAGGAAATGAGTTGGGAAGAGGAGCTGCAACCTGTGGGAGAAGCCAAGATGAGGAAATGAGTTGGGAAGAGGAGCTTCCCAATTCCCAATTCCACAAAATGTAGGGTTTATAGATCCAGTTTTCCTAGCAGGCCTCTCAAGAGAGGAAAGCAACAAGCTGGCAGCATTCCTTGTGTCTGAATCCAGACCTCATGGAATGGATTGAGTTGGAAGAGACCTTCAAGATCCATCTAGTTCCAACCCTCCTGGAGACCTCTTCCACTAGACTAGGTTGCTCAAGGCCTCCTTCAACTTGCTTTGGAACCCTTCCAGAGAGGAATCATTCCCAGTGCTTTATCTTCTACCAACCCTTTCCTCAACCCAACAGCTAAGTTCTCCAAAGCCTTGGTGAAAAGTTGACCATCCTAACCTTCTCCTCTTTTTTTTTTTCCCTTCTCTTTCCAGCTTCTCCAAGCTTTCAGGAGGATGTCCTACTACGAGCAGTGCAAGCAGCCCTGCCTGCCTCCTCCCATCTGCCTGCAGAAGTGTGCTCAGCTGGTAGAACCCTGCAAGACTGTTTGTGTAGAGCCTTGTGTAGAGGTTTGCCCAGCATCCTGTGCCACCTGCAGCAGCAGCAGTCAGTGTGTGGAACCTTGTGCCACCCAATGTGCCACCCCCTGCGTGGAGGTTTGTGCCACTCAGTGTCCCAGCAGCTGCTCCAGCAGCCAGTGTGTGGAGCTTTGTCCTCCTCAGTGCATTGATGGATGTGCCACTCAATGTCCTGTCCCTTGTGTGGAGCCATGTGCCACCCAATGTGCTGTCCCTTGTGTGGATCCATGTGCCACCCAATGTCCTGTCCCTTGTGTGGATCCATGTGCCACCCAATGTCCTGTCCCTTGTGTGGATCCATGTGCCACTCAATGTCCTGTCCCCTGCGTGGATCCATGTGCCACCCAATGTCCTGTCCCCTGCGTGGAGGTCTGTGCCACCCAATGTGGGACAGTGTGCCTGGAGCCCTGTGGCAACGTCTGCTCTCGTTCCTCTTGAGCAAGAACCTTGCCTACAACTCTTGGCATCCATGGAATGAACACCAAGCCACTGACCCATCTGCAATGGACTTTGACCTCTCCTGATCTGCTTCATCCAAGCTTGGCAAAGAGCTTTCTGTAGGTTTCCAACCTTTATCTTTGGGAGATTTCTGCTGCCGCTATCTTAGCATCTTCTCAGAGGACCTTAGCTGGCCACTAGCACACTGCTGGATGCTTTGGGAAGTTGTTTAGCAGTGGCTGTGGTGGAAGTAGTTGATATTGGAAGATGTCTCCCTTCCTAGTCTTTAGCTCTCATCTTGTAACCTGTGTCCTCTTGTCCTTTGATGTCTATGTGCAGCAATAAAACTTGACCATCGATGGCAAGCATGAGTCTTCTGTCTTCCTTAGGGCTCCTTGTTTTCATCTCTTCAGACCCAGGAACATCTCCTTAGACCCAGAAACATCTCTTTAGACCCAAGAACATCTCCTTAGACCCAGGGACATCTCCTTAGACCCAGGAACATCTCCTTAGACCCAGGGACATCTCCTTAGACCCAGAAACATCTCCTTAGACCCAGGAACATCTCCTTAGACCCAGAAACATCTCTTTAGACCCAAGAACATCTCCTTAGACCCAAGAACATCTCCTTAGGCCCAGGAACATCTCTTTAGAGCCAGGAACACCTCTTTAGACCCAAGAAGACCTCTTTAGACCAGGGACATCTCCTTAGACCCAGGGACATCCCCTTAGACCCAGGAACATCTATTTAGACCCAACAAGATCTCTTTAGGCCCACGGATGTGCCTTTAGGCCCAGGGACATCTCTTTAGAGCCAAGAACATCTCTTTAGACCCAGGGACATCTCTTTAGACCCAAGAACATCTCCTTAGACCCAGGAACATCTCTTTAGGCCCAGGGACATCCCTTTAGGCCCAGGGACACCCCTTTAGTNCCAAGGACATCTCTTTAGACCCAGGAACATCTCTTTAGAGCCAAGAAGTTCTCTTTAGACCCAGAAACATCTCTTTAGACCCAGGAACATCTCCTTAGACCCAGGAACATCTCTTTAGGCCCAGGAAGGTCTCTTTAGGCCCAAGAAGGTCTCTTTAGGCCCAGGAACATCTCCTAAGACCCAAGAACATCTCTTTAGACCCAGGAACATCTTTTCAGACCCAGGAACATCTCTTTAGGCCCAAGAAGACCTCTTTAGGCCCAGGGACATCTCTTTAGACCCAGAGACATCTCTTTAGGCCCAGGAACATCTCCTAAGACCCAAGAACATCTCTTTAGACCCAGGGACATCTCCTTAGACCCAGGGACATCTCCTTAGACCCAGGGACATCTCCTTAGACCCAGGGACATCTCCTTAGACCCAGGGACATCTCCTTAGACCCAGGGACATCTCCTTAGACCCAGGAATATCTCTTCAGACCCAGGAGCATCTCTTCAGACCCAGGAACATCTTTCTTCAGTTCTCCTTTGAAGGATCTGCTGTGGTTCTGGAGAGTTTGTGCCCTCCTGGTGCCTAGAGAGAGCAAAGTAATGTGGAGCAAAGTCTTCTCCAGGCCAAACAACTCTTGGCCAATACTTTTTTTGACAGATAGGAGAAAATAAGTTAATAAAAAGCCAAGAGTTTGATTCTATTTGGGTAGAAGTTTTCACCTTGATTAATGGTAGGATTTGGGTCTTTCCATCTCTGGACTGGAGTGGCTGGTTCTGTGAGTTCCTTACCCTCTGGCAGCCACAATGATGTTTTCCTTCACCTCTTCAACTTGGAGTCATCCTTCTGAAGCCAAAGGAGCTTCTACAGACATGAGAGCCATGGAAAAGCTCAGCTGGGGAGCTCATGGTCCTTTTGTCTTCTGGGTTGTCCACGTGAGTCTTTTCCCTCTGTCACCTTGATGACCACACCACGTCTGGAGATGGAGAGGATTGCTCTCCTCCTACCATCTCATTATGGCAAGGGTGGAGAACATCTCCTCTAGAGAAGAAAAGAGTTCTCTTTAGGGGTGTGAGGATGTCAACACCCCTGCCAAACCAAGCTCTTAATGAAGCCTTGGGAGCAGGGGCAGGGAGTTCAAGAGCAGATTCCTTCTTTTGTGCTCTTTCTGTCAACACCAAGAGGTGACAGCATCAGGCTGGGCTGGTGACAGGCAGGACATGGCCCAGGTAGGCAAACAAAGCTGAACACACCTTGCAGTTCAGAGAGATGAAGTCAGGAGGAGGTGGAGCTCATGTTCAATAGCATGGAGATGGAGAGGCCTGCATCCAGAGCAGTGTGGCCAGCAGGGGCAGGGAGCTGATTCTCCTCCTCTACTCCACTCTGGGGACACCTCAGCTCCAGCTCTGGAGCACAAGGAAGAGCTGCAGGGGCTGGAATGTGTCCAGAGCAGAGCCATGAGGATGCTCAGAGGCTGGAGCAGCTCTGCTCTGAGCACAGGCTCAGAGAGTTGGGATTGTTGAGGCTGGAGAAGAGAAGGCTCCCAGGAGAGCTTCTGGGGACCTTGCAGCATCTGCAGGGAGGGCTGGGGAGGGACTGGGGAGGCTGTCAGTGCTAGGAATAGGGGAATGGATCCAAAGGAGAGCAGGGGAGATGGAGATTAGGAGGAAGTATCCCCAGGAGGATGCTGAGCCATTGGAACAGAGAGGTGCTGGCAGCCCCATCCATCCCTGGAACCATTCCAGGCTGGCTGGGGCTGGGAGCAAGCTGCTCTAGTGCCAGGTGTCCCTTCCCATGGCACTGGATGAGCTTGGAGATCCTTCCCACCCTACCAAGTCTAGGATTCTATGAGATCTGGGAGGTGGAGCTGGGATTCAAGCTGTTGAACATCAACCCTTGGAGGTTCACCAGGGAGCTGAGCCCTGGCCCAGGCTCCCCAGAGAGGTTGTGGAGAGATTCCAACTCCACCTGGACATGATCCTGCTGTGGATGACCTTACTGGAGCAGGAAGGGTTGGACTGGATGACCTTTGGTGGTCCTTTCCAACCCTTAAGCAATTAGTGGCTGATTTCCAAGCATCCTCCTCCAGCTTTTTGTCCTCTCTTAGTCACCTCAACCTTGCTCTTCTCTCCTCTCTCTGCTGCAAGAATTGCACCAGGCATGGACAGGAACACTTTGGAAACCTTCAGAGGATGTGGTAGAGGAAACCTGGTGGCTTCTACTCCTCATGCTTCCATCATGTGTTGCCCAAACCCTGGCACACTGCTCTCCTACATACCTGTGGTTGCTCCTGAGCATTGCAAAGATTCCTCTGGACACCTACAACAGAGCTGGGATATTTGCTCCATGTCACCTTCCAGGCTCATGCCATCCCCTTGGGAGGCAGGAGTGAGGGATGTTGAGGTATGGGATGAGAGGATAAAGGGGAGGAGAAGAGGAAATGGCCTCAGGTGGGACCAGGAGAGGTTTAGATTAGGAAGTGGTGGGGGTTAAGAAATATCTAGATGTGGTTCTTCAGTGTCCTGAGGGTGATAGGTTGATGGTTGAACTTGATGATCTCAGAGGTCACTTCCAACTTCCATGATTCTGTGTTTCCATCAGCACCTTCTGCTCTCCTGCCCTCTCTGGAAGCTCTCTCCATGCATCCCACAGCTGGCATGGAGACTCCTAGGGCTGCAGGTGACCCCAGAGAGCATAAGCAGGGAGGCTTGACCTCCCTTCTCCATTAGAGCTGAAGACAATGGTTGAGTTGAAAGCTCTTGGGGATAGGAAGGTTTCATTCCTCTTTTGGGGCAGAAGGAGAATAGAGAAGGACAGAAGCAAAGGCCAAAGCCATTGACTCCCACACACAGAGCAGGAGCTGGCCTGCAGCAGGAAGATCTCCCCTACCCTGGGCCAGCTGGAGATGTGTCCTCCTGATCCTTACCAGGAAACACCTGAACCTCAGGAAAACATCTCCTGCTCCTTCCAGATGAGAGCTGAGCTCCCTCAGAGTTTGAGTTCACCTCCTCCTTCCATAGAGGATCTGAGCTCTCTCAGAGCTGAGTTCATCTCCTGCTCCTTCCAGAGAGGATCTGAGCTCTCTCAGAGCTGAGTTCATCTCCTCCTTCCATAGAAGATCTGAGCTCTCTCAGAGCTGAGTTCATCTCTGCTCCTTCCAGAGAAGATCTGAACCACCTCCAAGTTGAATTCCCTTGTGCCAGGGTCTGGAGAAGGATGAATTATGAATGAATTAGGCAGTTATTAGCCAGCCTGGGTGTGCCTGGCCTGGAAACAACAAGCAATTCCCCCGCAGCTGAGAGAGGAAACATCTCTGCCAGACTTGGACTGAAGTGCAGGTGTCTGGAGGTGGCAGTGGTTGTGAAAGATGCTGGTCATCAAATTAATCTGTTGTCATCAGCTGCTGGGGGTTGACTTCTGCAAGGATATAAAAGCTTCCCAACTGGGGGAAAGGTTCATTAAGCTGAGTGGCTTCTGTTTCCCTTCCTCCAGCAGCAGGAGATAGCAAGGTGAGTGCTCCTGGGGCATGTTTAGCTCTTTGGCTAGAGGTTTCTGCTCTTGGGAGATGGAGGTGGGTTTGCTCTATTTGGCTTCTCCAGCATCCTTTGTATCTTCTCTCCTTCACAATTCCATCTCCACCTCCATAGGAGATGTCTCTGAGGCTCCAAACTCTTTGGCCCAGCCAAGCCTCCTGCTTTATTCCCTTCACCCTCCCTAAGGGATAACCTTATGGATAGAGTCTTGAGCATCAGCTGCCCAAGGATGGCATCCAGCAGCAGCTTGGCTTGAGCTCTGCAAGCTCCTGGATGTCCAGGGCTCTGAGTTTCCCTTCTTTTGTAGCTCATCATCTCCTCAGCAGGCAGGAGGACACTGGAGCTTCATTTCCCCTCCTGCTCTGAGCTTCTCCATGAGCTCCAGCAGAGAAGTTGATGGAAAGGAATTGTCATCCAAGGATTTTTCTTCTCCTCTTTCAATCCCAAGATGCCACCAGCTCTTTGCTCCTCCTTGGCTTGCTTTGAACTCTTCCTCTGAGCTTCTCTTTGACCTTTCATTGCAACTTAGCTTTGCCACAGCTGAAATGCTCAGAAAAAGCAGGGAGCAGAGGGAAAGGAGGAGAAAACATCTCCTTGTTTCTCTTCCTTCCACCTCTGCATCCTAGAACATCCTGAAGTAGGATCCTCATGGACCAGCAAGCCCAACACAACCTTGGCAGGATGCTGCTTGCCTCTTAGATCCATGGATGCTTCTGTCCTGAGGCCTCAGCTGGAAGAGAGCACCAAGGATGATCAAATCCAACTCTTGTTGGACTGTAGCCATTGCCTTGTTGCCTCTTAGATCCATGGATGCTCCTGTCCTGAGGTCTCAGCTGGAAGAGAGCACCAAGGATGATCAAATCCAACTCTTGTTGGACTGTAGCCATTGCCTTGTTGCCTCTTAGATCCATGGATGCTCCTGTCCTGAGGTCTCAGCTGGAAGAGAGCACCAAGGATGATCAAATCCAACTCTTGTTGGACTGTAGCCATTGCCTTGTTGCCTCTTAGATCCATGGATGCTCCTGTCCTGAGGTCTCAGCTGGAAGAGAGCACCAAGGATGATCAAATCCAACTCTTGTTGGACTGTAGCCATTGCCTTGTTGCCTCTTAGATCCATGGATGCTCTTGTCCTGAGGCCTCAGCAGAGTGGTTGAGCTCTGAGGAGGTTAACAGTGCTGGGAGCATCATCAGGTAGCTCCAGCAAACTGGAGGCACCAACAGCTCCAAATTCTTTCCTTGTGTGCTTGGCCTTTGCTCCTAGGTCTCCATTCTTGGTTTGATCTCCAAGCTGAAGATCTGAGCCAGGGGAAGGTGAAGTGTCTAAAATAACTGAGCTCCTTGCTTTCCTTCCAGGCTTTTTAGGCAAGATGTCTTCCCACCAACAGAAACAACAGCAGCAACTCCCTGCCAAGTGCCAGGAGAAGTGTGCTCCAAAGACTGTGGAGCAATGCCAAGGTCCCAAAGGCCAAGCCAAGTGTCCTGTGAAGAGCATCCCTCAGCAGCAACAGCAACAGCAATGCCCAAAGCAGAAGTAGCACCAAGAACCCTGCAAGGTGCAGATGGTGATGATATCCAAGCTCTTCTCCTCCTCCTTCTCCTCTCTGCCAGGAGCACAAATCCCTTCTCCAAAGAGATGGCATTCATTCACTTGCATTTAGTCTTCTTCTCGTAGTCAAAAGTGGCATTGTGAGCTTTTTATCTTCTGAGCTTCCACTTGGCTAGAATAAAACAATTTCCCCTCATGAGTTGCTTCCTGATGTTGTTTATTTTCCCATTTTTCCTGCTGTAAGGAATTGTTTATTAGCCAAAGAATTAGCTGTTCAACTATGCATTTGTACATAGACTTTTTGCCCTCTAGATCCCCAAGGAATTGTGTCCATGGGTTGATTTTTGGCTAGATCCAACCATTACCTTCCAGGTTTTCCCCAAGGAATTGCATCCATGGTTTGATTTTGGGTAGATCCAACCATTACCTTCCAGGTTTTCCCTAAGGAATTGTGTCCATGGTTTGATCTTGAGTAGATCCAACCATTACCTTCCAGGTTTTCCCTAAGGAATTGTGTCCATGGTTTGATTTTTGGGTAGATCCAACCATTACCTTCCAGGTTTTCCCTAAGGAATTGTGTCCATGGTTTGATTTTGGGTAGATCCAACCATTACCTTCCAGGTTTTCCCTAAGGAATTGTGTCCATGGTTTGATTTTGGCTAGATCCAACCATCACCTTCCAGGTTTTCCCTAAGGAATTGTGTCCATGGTTTGATCTTGAGTAGATCCAACCATTACCTTCCAGGTTTCCCCATGGTTTGATCTTGGCTAGATCCAACCATTACCTTCCAAGATCAAACCATGGGGAAAGCTGGAAGCTGATGGTTGGATCTATCCATGTTTCCCCATCTTGGATAGATCCAGAACACCCACACCTGGTAATATGAGGACCAACTGGAGCAAGCAGGACACTAAATCATCCCAATTTCTCCCTAGACCATTGGAATGTGGCTTTTTGATGCTGGGAAGAAGGTTTGGCTTGCTCAGAAAGAGCAGTTTCCATCTTCTAAAGGCTCAGAAGGAGGTTTCAGGGTGGTTTTGGTTCTCAGCAGGATATCCTGGCTCAGCTCTTTGCTTCCCTGCTCTGCTTGGAGGAGGAGGAGGAGGAGGGAGGATTAAACCCAGACACTGTTGAGTGATGTTTTGGCAGCCAGAGGTAAGCTTTAGGCAAAGCAGAAGCTGTGTTGTTGTTGTCTTGCTGCAAGGCTGTGATCAGAGGAGGAGGTTGGAGGGATCTGACACCCAAACAAGGGAGATTACATCGCTCCTGGCTCCTCTCAAGTGTGGGAATAACCTGTTTGCAACTTGCCTCCTGGCCATGGCCAAGCCTTGTGTGTGCTGGAGGCCACAGAGTACCTGGGAAGCATTGGAAAGGTTGGAAAAGACCTTTTCAGGTCATCTAGCCCAACCCTCTGCAGGCAGCAGGGATATCTCCAGCTAGATTGGGTTGCTCTCAGCCCCAGACAACCTCCCCTGGGATGCTGCCAGGGATGAATGGGATATCTCCCACCTCTCTGGGCAAGCTGGGCCAGGCTCTGCTCACCCTCAGCACCAACAATTGCTTCTTCTCTCTACTCTCCATCTCCTCTTTGAGTCCTAACCCATTCTCCCTTGGCTTGGCCCAACAGCTCCTGCTCCAAAGTCTCTCCTGAGCACTGCAAGCTCTCCCTGGAGCTTCTCTTTTCCAGCCTCAACCATCCCAACTCTCTCAGCCTCTCCTCCCCAGCATCTCCATGTTCTCCTCTAGCCCTGCTCCAGCAAGTCCTTCTCCTTCTTAACCTTGATTGACCCAACCTAGAGCAGAAAAAGCTCTCAAATCTCCTTTCCACCTTGGTTCAGCAAGAAGCTAGGAAGACTCTGCACAAGTTGGTCCTCCAAGTCATCTTTATTGTTGATTTTTCACAGTGAGAAATCAATCCTGGGTGCACAACTTAGCTGCAAATAATTAGAGGGAAGTGGCAGAGAGAGATGCAAGAAGCAGTGTGTGTGATGCAACACGTCCCAGGGTGGAGGTGACAGAGAGAGACAGCTCTTGTCCCTTTGAGCATGGAGCAGAACCCCTCAGCAGCAGCAACTTCTGCATCAACCTCTAAAGAATAAGCACAAAACCCTTAATAGCAAGGGAGGAGCTAGGTTTTGGTGTGCATGGAGGCATGAGGAGCAGGAGGGGGCAATGTGTGGCTTTGGATGCTGAGCTCTAGGTGCCTCACAAAGACAGCTTCGAGCTGCAATTGGAGCTCTGCAGGGAAGGAGCTGGTGGATAACAAGTTAGCCATGAGCTAAGAAAGCTCTCAATGGTCTCCTGGCTAAGAGCATTGCATTGTGGAGAGAGATGCTGCTGCTCCTCTCCTCAGCTCCTCACCTGGGTTCAGTTGTGGGTTCTTCAGGACAAGAGAGACCTGGAGCTCCATCTAAACATGAGGAAGAACTTCTTCACTGTGAAGAAGCAGAACTCTGGCCTGAGCTGCCCACTTGGACACAAAGCCTAGGAGATTGGACTAGATGACCTCTGGTGGTCCTTGCCAACCTTCACCCCTTCAGGAGCTCATGAACTGCCTCTGTCTTCAGTTGGGGTCTTTAGTTTGCCTCAGGAGCTCATGAACTGCCTCTGCCTTCAGTTGGGGTCTTTAGTTTGCCTCAGGAGCTCATGAACTGCCTCTGCCTTCAGTTGGGAGTCTTTAGTTTGCCTCAGGAGCTCATGAACTGCCTCTGCCTTCAGTTGGGAGTCTTTAGTTTGCCTCAGGAGCTCATGAACTGCCTCTGCCTTCAGTTGGGGTCTTTAGTTTGCCTCAGGAGCTCATGAACTGCCTCAGCCTTCAGTTGGGTCTTTAGTTTGCCTCAGGAGCTCTTTGGGCTCTCTCTGGGCCTCCAAAAGCCAGCAAGATGATGGGGGAGAGGGTAAGGAATTCAGGCTGCTGAGAAGCTGAACTCAGGTGCCTACTGGAAGCCTAAGCAGCTATGGAGAGTCCCAAGGTGTCAGCTAGCATCTGGCTGTTAGCAGGAGAGAGATGGGAAGGGATGGAGCTGGGAGCAGCAAGAACTGATGAGAAGGGATGGTGGGAAATGACCTCTGCTTGTTGGGAATTGCTTAGGGAGGAGGAGGAGGAGAAGGAAGAGGAGGAGGAGGAGGTCTGCTGGGTTTGCAAAGTTGTCTTCTCTCTTCAGGGCTTTCCCCTGGTCAAGCTGCAAGTTACTTCTGCATGGGTGGCCATTGGATGGGCTGCTTCACCTGCTGCTGCTCCAGGGGAGGACACTTCTCTGGCTCAGGGATGGAGACTGGCAGCTCCTGGCACTTCTGCTTCTGCTGAGGAACTTCCACAGGACCAGGAGTCTCCTTGCACTCCTGCTGCTCCTGAGGACATGGCACAGGCTCTGGGGTTTCCTTACACTCCTGCTG
>VWZO01000242.1:825-14595 GCA_013396975.1 Bucco capensis | reverse complement strand
CTGAGGACATGGCACAGGCTCTGGGGTTTCCTTACACTGCTGAGGACATGGCACAGGCTCTGGAGTCTCCTTACACTGCTGAGGACATGGCACAGGCTCTGGGGTTTCTTTACACTCCTGCTGCTCCTGAGGACATGGCACAGGCTCTGAAGTCTCCTTACACTCCTGAGGACATGGCACAGGCTCTGGAGTCTCCTTGCACTCCTGCTGCTCCTGAGGACACTCTGCAGGTTGAGGATGTTCACCAGGGATTGGTCCAGGAGTGTCCTGGCACTCCTGCTTCTCTTGGGCACATGGTGTGGCTTCAGGCATCTCTTTGCACTCCTGCTTCTCCTGAGCACATGGAGTTTGTTCTGAGGAGGTTGGCCCAGGAAGCTCTTTGGATGTTGATTTCTCTTCAGGACATGGAGCAGGGAATGTTGGTGGGAGCTGGCATTGCTGCTGCTGTTGTTCCTGGGCTGGACACTTGGGTTTTCCAAGCTCTGCTGTTTCTCCTTTACCTGCTTCCACCACTGGAGTTGGCAATGGTTTCTCTGGGCAAGGTGTTGGGGCTTGGATTTGATCTTGCTGCTGAGGGCATGGGTTGGGAATGGCTTTGCTCAGGGAAGCTGGGAGGGTGAGCTCCTGCTTGATCTGCATTTGGTTGAGAGACATCTTGGGAGGAGAGGAGATGAGCTGCAAGAGAGGGCAGAGCATTATTGTGTCTGCTAGAGTCACCTGCATTGGGCCAAAGGGTAAGAGGAAACTACTCCTGGGTTGCTCTTGGTTTCCTAAGCAAGTTGACTCAGCTAGGACTTGCTCTTCTTTTTCAGCTCCTGCTCTGCCTTATCTTCCTCATGCTCTGTGGGACAAGCCTGGCAGCTCCTAGCTGAGCTAGAGCCACTCCTTTGAACTTGGAGCTGATTTACACTTCACAGCTCTTCCTCAAACTCTTCCCAACCTCTATCCTTGGAGATTGGAGGAGTGCAGCTAGCTAGATGATCTCCAGAAATCCCTTCCAACCCCTCTGGGATTAAGATACAGAAGCCAACTCCTCCTCTTGCTCTGGTTTCACTCTGATGAAGCAAGAGGTTGAGGTTCCAGGTGGCAGAGTCCTTCTAGCTGCCCTGGAAAGCCTGAGGAGTGGGGATGTGCCCCTCTGCCTATGGATTATCATAGCCACGAGTCAGAGATGGAGCTTGCATGACTCAGAAGCCTTGGGAAGGATTCCTCCACCCAAGGCCAGGAATGTGCAGCAAGCAACTAGGTTTTCCTAACCTGCTCCTCCTCATTTGGGAGCTGCTGGGAGGCTTAGCTTGGATCTGTGTTCTCCTGAAGGCAACCTAAGGGCACAGAGGTGAGGATGTCAGCAGGGATTGCTTGGAAGAGGTGGTTTGGAGTGCCAGGGAGTGCAGGAGCAGCACCAGGAGCAGGTTCATTCTCCCTTTCCCCTCTGTTGCCTACTCCTCTCAGAACATCTCCAAGGCAAGTTCATCCCTCTCTTCTCCATCCTCCTACATCAATTGCACTTCTCCAAGCTCATCCCTCTCTTCCACATCCTCCTAGATCCCTCTCTTCCCCATCCTCCTGGATCAATAGCACTTCTCCAAGCTCATCCCTCTCTTCTCCATCCTCCTAGATCCCTCTCTTCCCCATCCTCCTGGATCAATAGCACTTCTCCACTCTCATCCCTCTCTTCCCCATCCTCCTAGATCAATAGCACCTCTCCAAGCTCATCCCTCTCTTCCCCATCCTCCTAGATCAATAGCACTTCTCCAAGCTCATCCCTCTCTTCCCCATCCTCCTAGATCAATAGCACCTCTCCAAGCTCATCCCTCTCTTCCCCATCCTCCTAGATCAATAGCACTTCTCCAAGCTCATCCCTCTCTTCCCCATCCTCCTAGATCAATAGCACCTCTCCAAGCTCATCCCTCTCTTCCCCATCCTCCTAGATCAATAGCACTTCTCCAAGCTCATCCCTCTCTTCCCCATCCTCCTAGATCAATAGCACCTCTCCAAGCTCATCCCTCTCTTCCCCATCCTCCTAGATCAATAGCACTTCTCCAAGCTCATCCCTCTCTTCCCCATCCTCCTAGATCAATAGCACTTCTCCAAGCTCATCCCTCTCTTCCCCATCCTCCTAGATCCCTCTCTTCCCCATCCCCCTAGATCAATAGCACTTCTCCACTCTCATCCCTCTCTTCCCCATCCTCCTAGATCAATAGCACCTCTCCAAGCTCATCCCTCTCTTCCCCATCCTCCTAGATCAATAGCACTTCTCCAAGCTCATCCCTCTCTTCCCCATCCTCCTCTTGCTAAGGACCTGGCAAGCCCTTAAGCTCCATGGCTCTCTTGCTCTTGCCATGGTTAAGATGAAGGAGACAACATCCTAGGAGGATTTGCAACCTTCTGTTGCCTCCAAACCCTTCATGCTCCTAAATCTACCTCCTGCCCAAGAGAGCTGCAATGAAATGGAGATGTTAAAACTCTTCTTGGCCTCAAGCATCTCAGAGGACTTCTTTCCAGCTCAATGAGGCAGCAGAGGTGGCCAGGAGCTTCAGGAGGCCTAGGGAGACCTTGTCCTTCCCTGGAGGCAGACTCCCTTCAATAGAAACCAAGTTAATTTATCTCATCTCTTCTTCAGAGAGGGTTTAATTGAGCATTTAGTTCTCCTCCCCTTGCCACACCACCTTGAATTTGCCTTCCAGAATCATTCCAAGATGAGTTGTCCTACCCCCAATGCCCACAAAACTTTCTCTTGGCTAGGAACCTTAAGGCATGGACAGAAGGATCCAAAGAAAACTCTTCAGAGTCTACCTACAACCATCCAAGAAATAAAACCTTTATGCCCACCCCCCCCCAAAATAAAAAGACATCCATTTTCTCTCAACTTACCCAAGCAGCCAACAGGGAGAAGCTCCAAGTTGGAATGGTTGGTGGAGAGTGGAGCTTGGAGAACTTTTATATGGTTTCAAAGCCCTGCCTTGTGGGAAGGAGGTGATGAGCTCATCCTTTCACAACTGCTGCTCTGCAGCTCCTCCACAGACTTGTTCTACACGTAGGCACAAGGAGCTTTTGGGGCAGGATGAGTTGGAAATGTCCTTTGTTGTCTCAATAAAGGTCATCCCTCTTCAGCTTGACATTTTTGCTAGAGAAACTCCCTTCGAGGTCAAGCATAGGTGGTTCCACTTCAAAGCCATCCATCTCAGCTCCTATCCCCTATTTCTTGGTGGGAATTAGGTGGTGGAATCATCATCTCTGGAAGGGTTCATGTGGTGCTGGGGGAGATGGTTTAATGGTGGTGGTATTGAGCTGGATGGGATGATCTCAAAGGTCTTCTCCAGCCATAGTGATTCTATGATTCTGGGGATGTATTTAGAGCAGGGAGGAGGATTTGTTCTCCTCTCAGCTCATTTCTCCTCAATTAAATCCCTGGAGTGATTTTTCTGGAGGTTCCATCAACTCCTGATGGATGACTTTGGATCTTGTCCCATGAAGACCTCCATAGATCTCTTCTGAGCAGAGAATGTTCAGTGCCAGGCCATTTTCCACCCTCCAGAAGATGGAAATGGCTCAGAAGAAGGAACTCAAGTGGAATTTGGACACTGCCAGCATGGCCTTTGAGAAGGAATTTCAACCACAGGATGTTAGGGATTGGAAAGGAAACCTCTGGAGATCCAACCCCCCTCAATCTGCAAGAGCAGGAGAACCTAGAGCCAGGATGATGTCCAGGTGGCTTTGGAATATCTCCAGAGATGGAAACTCAAGCTAGATATGACCTAAGAAGAGCTTGTAGCACCTAGAGCTTATTCCCTAAGGATTATTCCATCTAAACCCAAAACAACTCCGAGGATAGATGTCCAAGAGGCTTTTTTAAGGAGGGTAGGATGATTTCCAGCAGCAGCAGCCATGATTTGTCCTCACACAGAGGTCACTTTCATCCTCTTTGGGTTGTCTTGGGTCTCTTTTTATCCTCTTTTTTTTTTTTGCTGGCACTGCTTGGGTGGCAAAGGTGAGGAGATGTTTCTAGCTGTGGGGTAACTTCCTCTCTTAGTAATCATTAGGCAACTGAAGGATTGGATTTGGGGACATCTCTTCTTCTCCTTGAGCTTCTTCCCTGACCTCCTGGCAGGTGATGCTGGCAACTGAAGGATAAACTTTGGGGACATCTCTTCTTCTCCTAGAGCATCACTTGAGCTTCTTCCCTAACCTCCTGGCAGGTGATGCTGGCAGCTGAAGGATAAACTTTGGGGACATCTCTTCTTCTCCTTGAGCTTCTTCCCTGACCTCCTGGCAGGTGATGCTGGCAGCTGAAGGATAAACCTTGGGGACATCTCTTCTTCTCCTTGAGCTTCTTCCCTGACCTCCTGGCAGGTGATGCTGGCAGCTGAAGGATAAACTTTGGGGACATCTCTTCTTCTCCTAGAGCTTCTTCCCTGACCTCCTGGCAGGGGATGCTGGCAGCTAAAGGATAAACCTTGGGGACATCTCTTCTTCTCCTTGAGCTTCTTCTCTAACCTCCTGGCAGGTGATGCTGGCAACTGAAGGATAAACTTTGGGAACATCTCTTCTTCTCCTAGAGCATCACTTCATCCATGCAGCTTCATTCCTGGCAGGTGAATCTCTCTGCCTTGCTGGCTCTGGATGCTGCTTGGTTTTTAGTCTCCAGCTTTTGTTACTGAGGGGAAAATCCTAATCCAAGACCTAACCCTGACTCAGGTTTCACTCTGCAGTTGTAGCTCTAGGATCTAGGACACTTCCCAGCAATGGAGAACCTGCCTGGCTGCTTTCTAGGGAAGATTATGCTTGGTGGTTATCAAAAGAGCTCTCCTGTTGAGATAAGGCCCTGGAATATAGACCTTCAAAGGAGACAATCAGAGTGGTTTGGGTTGGGAGGGATTTTCAGAGCTCATCCAACCTTTCTGCTGTCAGCAGGGATATCTTTCCACTAGAGCAGATAGCTCAGAGCTCTCTCCAACCTCCCCTGGGATGTTTCCAGGGATGAATGGAACATCTCCCACCTCTCTGGGCAACTTGGGCCAGGTTCTTCCCACCTTCAGTGAGAAAAGATCACAGAATCATTAAGGTTGGAAGAGAACCTCTAAGATCCTCAAGTCCAACCCAAGAGAGATGGAAGAAAGAAGCTCAGATTTCACCTCTAAAAGGAGTTTCCTCCTGGCTTGAAGAGGCCACAGCAGTTGGGTTTGGGAGGAGAAGGCACATTTCATCAGCTCTAACATTGCATCTGAGCACTTGGGCAACATCCCCAAGTCCACCTGCATCTTCAGGTCATGACCTTTGCTGTGTCCAAAGCAGGGAGAGGAAAGGGAGCACGTAGCACTTGAGGAGCAGCTGTTGAGGCAAAGCCTGGCAGATGCTGTCGAGTCCTGGCCTTGGGTTGAGCCATGGCTTTGCTTTGAGCAAGCACTGAGGTTTCTGGCTTATTTGTGTCCAATTTCCAGCCTCAACTTGCAGCATCCAAGCAGCCAAGACAATCACTTTCCATTGCTGGAAGGGAGACAACCTCAAGGCTGTCTGGAGCTCTGAAGGTGGAGCCATCCTAACCTTAAAACACCTGTTTGGTGCCAGGTCTGGAGAGCTTTGGGGAGGTCATTTCACCTCCATGGTAGCAAGCTCAGCAGAAAAAAGGATGCTAATTAGCATGGAAGAGGTTCTGCAGGCAGCTGGTGGGAAGGGAGGGAATGTTTTTCCCTCTGCTGGAGGTGTCCTTGCTTTCTCCTTCCCATGGGAATTGCACTGAGCCTATTTTTGGAGGCAGTAGGCCTTGCCTCAGCAGAGGAGTTGGCTCTGCAAGGAACGTGGAGCTCAGCATCTCCTCAGCAATCCTCTTGCTGCAGCCTGCCTCAGCTCCCGAGCAGATCCTGCCACAGGACAACACCACATCTGAGAAGACATCACTTTGGCCCAAACCCATCCTTCCTAGACACAAAATATCACCCTCAGCTCCCCACAGAGCATTGCTGCTATCAGCCAGGGAGATGCTGAACAGGACTAAAGTCCTCCCAAAATCTGCCATGCCCTGGGAAGATGGAGCAGCTCTGCAGCAATGCAGCTGATCTGATTCATCCCTCAGGTGACAACCTCAATGTTCTCCAGCTGCCTTGCTGCAATCTGAGAGAAGAAGTGATGATTTCTGCTCACTCTCACCTCAACAGGGATGATTGTTTTTTTTTCTCTCTTTCCACTACTTGAAACCTTTGTGCACAAAGAAGCTGTGAGGAGATTCTTGCCCCTCCTGGCTGTCACCTCTCATGGGTTGTGTGACTCACAAGTGGCTGAACAGGCTCTCCCAAGACACAGGGCTGGCCCTGATGGCTTAATTAAACCCTTCCTTGCTTACCACCCCCTCTTGTTCTTCATTCTTGGGCCTGTCATCATCTCAGGGTGGACATCCTGACTCACTCAGCTCCTGGGGACAAGAGACATGCATTACCTGCTACTGGATTGCCTAGGATCACCTAGGCTGCCTGGCAGAAGCATCTAAGCATCTTCTCTGACTGAGACTCGAGTCCTCTTGCAGGAAACNTCTCTCTTTCCACTACTTGAAACCTTTGTGCACAAAGAAGCTGTGAGGAGATTCTTGCCCCTCCTGGCTGTCACCTCTCATGGGTTGTGTGACTCACAAGTGGCTGAACAGGCTCTCCCAAGACACAGGGCTGGCCCTGATGGCTTAATTAAACCCTTCCTTGCTTACCACCCCCTCTTGTTCTTCATTCTTGGGCCTGTCATCATCTCAGGGTGGACATCCTGACTCACTCAGCTCCTGGGGACAAGAGACATGCATTACCTGCTACTGGATTGCCTAGGATCACCTAGGCTGCCTGGCAGAAGCATCTAAGCATCTTCTCTGACTGAGACTCGAGTCCTCTTGCAGGAAACAAGCTGCTCATCCCCAAATGCTGTAGGACCTAAGGATTGGACATCAAGCATCCATGTTTCAATGGGTTAGAGCTTTCTTCTGCCTGTGGTTTTTGGTGGTGCCAAACATCTCCTGAGCTTGCCAGGAACCTAGAAACCTCTTCATGCTCTCTCCAGAGATGAATGATCCTTGAGTGATGCACAGAGCTGAATCACTGAGTTCAGTCCATGAAAACCTCTTCCCTAAATTCCCCAACCTCCACTATCAAGCTTCCTCCCTATAAGTTTGGGCTAGGGCAGCTTATTCCAGAGTTTTCCCTGCATTTCTACTGGAGAACCTGCTCCTAATTCCCTGCCTAACTTCTTCTGCACATCTCCTGTGCTTCTGGAGTGCAATGGATTGATTGCCTCACTGCAAGCCCAGGAGCTCTTTGCAGTCAAGCCTCACATCAAAGAACCTCCTTGGTTGCTTCATTCCCTTACTGGAGCTCAGGAATGGACTTGTTGGGATTGAGCTTGTCCTCAGCTTGTTTTTTTTAGCCCTTTGCAAGTTGTCCAGAAGCAGCTTTGAGGGTCACCTTGGCTTTGTGTTCAGTGCTGGAGGAGGTGGAGTTGGGCTCTAGTGTCAGCTTCCAGGCTTCCTTCTCCTCTTGGAAAGGGAGGAGATGCCAACTTGGTGGAAAATCAGCTGTGTGGTGCTCAGGGAGGTGCCTGGTGCTGTTAAAAAAGGGAGATTTAGGTTTGAGACAAGGAAGAAATTATTGATGCTGAGAGTGGGGAAAGCCTGGCCCAGGTCACCCAGAGAGGTGGGAAATGTCTCATTCATCCCTGGAAGCATCCCAGAGGAGGTTGTTTGGGGCTGGGAACAATCTGATCTAGCTGGAGATATATCCCTGTTGGACTAGATGACCTTGAAAGGTCTTTTCCAAGCCAAACCATGCTATGCTTCCCTGCTGCTTGGTTGCATTTAGGTTGAGGTTGCTTCATGCTTCTCCAGGTGTCACTAAAGATCTTGCTTGTCCCTGAGCTCCAGGCCCTAAATGTTTGATTTCTGGGTGAATTTACCTTATTTTGGTTGTTTATGGCCCAACTAAAGCCATGGAGCTTTAGAGCAGAGCATTTGGAGAACATCTAAGTACCTTCCATGCTTCAGGTGTGGCTAGCACAGCAACCTCCTACTGCTCAAAGTGTCCCAGAATGGGGAGATTTTCCTCTTAAAAATCAGGAAAACCCACTTATCTGTGCAAAATTGGGCAGTTCTGGAGCTGGGAGAGGTAGACTGTTTGGGATACCTAAGGACCTCTCCTGTCTCCTAAGTCATTGCTTCACTGGTGGCTTGGGTTGCTTTGATTCCATGTAGCCATCCAATGTTGTCCATCCCATGGCTTGGTGATGGCAAATCCCAACTCTTCCATTCTGTGTGCTCCTCAGAAGCATGTCTAGATGTCAGCAAGTGGAAGAAGCTCCTTTGGCTTTTAGAGAGGTGGCAAGAAGAGGTTGTGTTTGAGCTCCAAGGAGCATTGGCAACTCACATTTTCACTTCATGCCTCAGTACGAGGAGAAGCATCCAGGCAATGATGGAGGAGAAGAGCCTTCAAGGTTCCTTCCAACCCAAAGCCTTCTGGAATGCTCTGGATGGAGCTCAGAGCAACCAAGTTGAAAAGAAAGGATTTCTGGAGGCATTTTCCCAGCTGGCACTAGCTGCTTCTGCAAGGAGGTGGTTGGATGTGCACCTGCTGCTCTCTAGTGGTTTGTGCAGCTGGAGGTTGGAGGAGATGGAAAATGTCCATGCCTTGGGGAGGCTGGAGGACATGTCCATGTCTTGTTGAGGCTGGAGGACATGTCCATGCCTTGGGGAGGCTGGAGGACATGTCCATGTCTTGGTGAGGCTGGAGGACATGTCCATGCCTTAGTGAGGCTGGAGGATATGTCCATGCCTTGGGGAGGCTGGAGGACATGTCCATGCCTTGTTGAGGCTGGAGGACATGTCCATGCCTTGGGGGGGCTGGAGGACATGTCCATGCCTTGGGGGGGCTGGAGGACATGTCCATGCCTTGGGGAGGCTGGAGGACATGTCCATGCCTTGGGGAGGCTGGAGGACATGTCCATCCCAGCCCCACACAAATCCTTCTCCAAGGCAGATCTGTTTCTTTAAGGAAAGACTCTCTTCCTTGGCCTTGTTCTTGTAGCCTAGCATCTTCCACCTTCTTTTCTTATTGCCTGGCTCCTTCTTCTGCCAGCTTCCCATCTTGGGAGCTCCACATTCCTGGTGCATTGCCTCATGCTCCCAAACCCCTGAGCTCTAAGGGTGCTCCCTTGCATTCCTGACTTATTAAAGGGAAGGTGGTGGAGCTCCTAATACCTCACCTGGCATCTCCTCCAGGATGTTGGTCACCTTCCTAACTCCTGAGGGCCACAAGCCTTTGGTTCAGCTTCCTTTTCCCATCCTTCATCTCCTGCTCTTTTCCTGTTAGAAGAGCACAGGAGATGTTCTGAGCTGCCAAGCACAGCAGGGCAAGCTTGGCTTGTGAGGAGAAGGTGGCTGCTCAGAGGCTGACAGCACAAGACCTCATTTTTGGGGCAGGCATTGCCAGGGGAAAGTGAAAGTGTCACATGGAGAAAGTTTCCAAACATAGCTCTGTTGATGAAGTTCAAATGGAGCCTAACTAGTTTGGGTTTTTTGGTTCTGTGGTTTGGGTTCTTTGGTTCCTTGGTTGTGTGGTTTGGGATGCTTG
This sequence comes from Bucco capensis, assembly GCA_013396975.1. Taxonomy (NCBI): domain Eukaryota; kingdom Metazoa; phylum Chordata; class Aves; order Piciformes; family Bucconidae; genus Bucco; species Bucco capensis. The sequence goes on along the minus strand of VWZO01000242.1, from coordinate 5,002 downwards.
GTTCTGTGGTTTGGGATGCTTGGTTCTAGTGGTTTGGGATGCTTGGTTCTAGTGGTTTGGGATGCTTGGTTCTAGTGGTTTGGGATGCTTGGTTCTGTGCTTTGGGCTCCTTGGTTCTGTGCCTTTGGGATGCTTGGTTCTGTGCCTTTGGGATGCTTGGTTCTGTGCCTTTGGGATGCTTGGTTCTAGTGGTTTGGGATGCTTGGTTCTGTGGCTTTGGGCTCCTTAGTTCTGTGCCTTTGGGTTCCTTGCTTCTGTGGTTTGGGATGCTTGGTTCTAGTGGTTTGGGCTCCTTGGTTCTGTGCCTTTGGGCTCCTTGGTTCTGTGCCTTTGGGCTCCTTGGTTCTGTGGTTTGGGCTCCTTGGTTCTGTGCCTTTGGGTTCCTTGGTTCTGTGCTTTGGGTTCCTTGGTTCTGTGGTTTGAGCTCCTTGGTCCTGTGGTTTGTTGTCTCCAGCTCAGGAATATTGAGCTCCGAAGCCTGTCAGACATTACTAGGTCTAAACATGAAAGAGAAGTCATGGTTGGAAGGGATGGAAGTTCTCCAGGACTTTTAGGTGGATTTCTTTCAGTCCAGTAGGGTTTGGTCTACTCTGGCATGAAATAAAGCCTTGTTGGAAGGTTTGGTTAGAAGGATACCAACGTGAAGAGCTCACTTTGGCTCCCAGGGAGGACCTCACCTCCAAGCTTTGGAGCTAAAGAAAGAAAAGGAGTTGTGGCTTTGGATCAAAGGACCCATTCCTGCAAGAGGAAATCCACAACAAAGCAAAGCTCAATTCCTGTGGTCCAGGGCAGAGCAGAAGACACCCCAGGAAGGGTCAGGCTTTGGTCTTGCTGGAGAAGCTAAAGGGAACAATTCACCCTTGATGGGGCAGAGTTGTCCATGTCTTGATTCATTTTATTTGGACCTTTTTCTTCTCCTCAGAAGCCATCAGGGCAGAGCTATTCCTCTCTCTTTCCCAGGAGACCACAGTTTCCATCAGCACACCCAGAAACTGATCTCCTTGGGGTTAGTTTCACCTCAACTAGGGCAAAGATGTTGCTGGAGCCAAGCACTTGTCTCCCTCAGCAGGAAGAAGTTGTCACTGTGAGGACACATTTCATGTGACCTTGTGATGAGAGAGGAATGAATCTGCCAGGTGCTAACTGGTTCCTTGGGCTGTGATAAGAAGTTGACTCACTGAGAAGAAGGTCACCTGCAGGGCCTGGAGGAAGTTGATCTTCTCCTAGTGCTTTTTGTTGATGGCTTCTCCTCTTAGCAGTCACAGCCTGGACAGATGAGCTGCTGGAGCAATCCAAACATGACTGCAGCTGATGGCAGAGTCACTGGATGATGTCTTCCCATGGCTTTGATAACAGGTGATTGCTGTTAGCATGTGAGGAGCAGCCAGGTGCTCTCGAGAGATACCTAGCTGAGCTGGAAATGAACTGCAGGGATGATCAGAGGTAGAATGTTAGAGGTTGGAAAAGACCTTTCAAGGTCATCTAGTCCAACAGGGACATCTCCAACTCGATTTGGTTTCTCCTAACCCCAAACAAGCTCCCCTGGGATTCTGCCAGGGATGAATCTCTGGGCAAGCTGGGCCAGGCTTTCCCCACCCTCAGCACCAATTGCTTCTTCTCTCTCGTCTCCATCTCCTCTTTAAGTCCCAAGCCATCCTCCCTTGGCCTGGCCCAACAGCTCCAAAGTCTCTCCTCCTCTTTCTCCTCAACACTGCAAGCTCTCCCTGGAGTTTCTCTTCTCCAGGCTCAACAAACCCAACTGTCTCAGCCTCTGCTCCCAGCATGGAGCTTCCAACCTTCCCAGCATCTCTGTGTTCTCCTCTGGCCTCGCTCCCCCAGCTCCTTCTCCTTCTTGCACTGAGGACAAGAGCTGAACTGCACCAAGCCAAGGAGGATAAGTGAGATCTCTGCAAAGCCATCACTGCCTCTGGTTGGATGCTCCTCAAACTTGACAGCATCCTTGAGGCAGGAGCTGCTGCCTCTGCAAATACCATTCAGTCTTCCCATGCCAGAGAGGATGTAACAGAAGCTAATTAGCTCCTACTAGGAGGAGCTGATGTTCACCTACTCATCCTCAGAGATGAGCACCCTGATGCTAGTCACTAACAGGGTTGAACTTGGCCAAGGAGCTAATAGGACCACGTTGTGGCTACCTCATCCCTTCCAGGCATGGCTAGGAGCTCTATAAAAAAGCTCTCCTGCTAGAAGAGCTCAGAGGTCACATCACCAAGCTCTTCTCACCAAGGAGCTGGGTAAGTCTGGGGTCATGCTGAACTTCTCTAGCTGCTGGAGGACAGGTTTAATTCTGCTTTTTTTTGGGTGTTTAGGACATGTAAAATATGCTCCTTGGGAAGAAGCTTTCAGGACTGGGAGGTCTGAAAGGGTTGGGATGGGGTGGGAGCAACGTTAACTGAATCCATGGCCCAGGATAGCCAGAGAGGTGGTGGAACTATTCCAGTTGAGGTTGGTTGGGGTTCTGAGCAAGCTGCTCTAGCTGAAGATGTTCCTGATGATGGAGGAGAAGAACATTCAAGGTTCTTTCCAATCCAAACCCTTCTGTGATGGAGATCTGAGCAACCTGCTCTAGCTGAAGATGTTCCTGATGATGGAGGAGAAGAACATTCAAGGTTCTTTCCAACCCAAACCCTTCTGTGATGGAGCTCTGAGCAACCTACTCTAGCTGAAGATGTCCCTGATGATGAAGGAGAAGAACCTTAAAGGTTCTTTCCAACTCAAACCCTTCTGTGATGGAGCTCTGAGCCACCTGCTCTAGTTGAAGATGTTCCTGCTGATGGAAGAGAAGAACATTCAAGGTTCTTTCCAACCCAAACCCTTCTGTGATGGAGCTCAGAGCAAGCTGCTCTAGCTGAAGATGTTCCTGCGGATGGAGGAGAAGAACATTCAAGTTTCTTTCCAACCCAAACCCTTCTGTGATGCTCTGGATGGAGCTCAGAGCAATCTCTGGACTAAATGACCTTGAAAGGTCCTTCCCAACCCAAAGTGTTCCAGGTTTCCATGAGTCTCTGGGCATCTCAGTGTCTGGAATGTCAGTGTTGGGATATCTGAGCCCCAGAGAGTCTCCTGGAAAAGGTGAGGAGCAGTAGCTGGGCTGTTGCTGGTGGTGATGTTTGCTTTTTGGGAGCCAATCAGAGCAGCTTTGGTACTTTTGGAGAATGTGAGGTAGGAAGAGGGAGGAGGTTTGTGTTGAGTTGGGGACTCATGCTCACACCTCCTCTGGAATACTGTCCCTCAACACACAAAGGACATGGAGCTGCTGGAGCAGGTCCAGAGGAGGCTGTGGGAATGCTCAGGGAGCTGCAACACCTCTGCTCTGAGGACAGGCTGAGGGAGCTGGCATTGTTCAGCCTGGAGAAGAGAAGGCTTCAGGGGGAACTACCAGTGACCTTCCAGGACCTAAAGGGAACTTCCAAGCAGGCTGCAGAGGGCCTGTTTGCAAAGGCCTGCAGGGAAAGGACAAGGGGCAATGGGTTTAAATTGGACAAGAGGAGATTTAAACTGGATATTAGGAAAAAGTTCCTCCCCACGAGGGTGGTGGAACACTGGAGCAGGTTGCCCAGGGAGGTGGTTGAGTTCCCATCCCTGGAATCATTCCAGGTGAGGCTTGGCAAGCTGCTCTAGTTGGGGATGTCCCTGCTCACTGCAGGGGGGTTGCACTAGAGGAGCTCCAGAGCTCCCTTCCAACCCAAACCAGTCTAGGATTCTAGGATGCTTGGCTTGGCTGCTGCTGAGGTGCTTTGGGGCCCATGGCATGGGTGACACATGTCTCTGGCACCAAGTCCCACAGCATGCCCATCAGAAACTCAACCTAAAGCCTTTTCTTCCTCCTCTTCCTCCTTCCAGTCCTACCACAACCCCCCCCCAAGATGTCCTGCTACCTCCACCAGTGCCACCTGCCACTCCATCAAGACCTTGTCCCCATCAAATGTCCCCTCACCTACTCTACCCAATGCCCACCAGCACCTACCTGGCACTCAACGCTCTGCATCCCACAGCATGTGACCCCTTGTGTCCCTCAGCAGAAGGTGATGTCCTCTACCTTGTGTCACCAGCATTGTGTCCCCCAGCAGAAGGTGATGTCCTCCAGCTTGTGTCACCAGCATTGTGTCCCTCAGCAGAAGGTGATGTCCTCCACGTTGTGTCACCAGCATTGTGTCCC
>VWZO01000241.1:0-41672 GCA_013396975.1 Bucco capensis | reverse complement strand
CAAGAGACGCTCGCTCCCCCCAACCAAGAGAACAGTATTTTAGTCTCATAGTGAAATACATACACACTATATTTTTAGATATGGTTTGTTGTTTTTTTTCCTCTCAACAGCTCTAACAAGTCCAAGCTACTGTTCACTATATTTGCTTCTTGCTGGCCATGAAAATAAGGAAGACCAGCTAGATGCATGTGCCTCTGGTGTTTATGTTCTTACCTCCTTCTTCTGCAATTTTCCGCAGCCCAGCAGAAATTCTAGCAATTGCTTTTAGTTTCAGGTTGAGCTTTTTCTTAATTAAGGCTAAGGAGTATGTAGTATTTCTGGAATCTGTTTATGAGAAAAGGAAATTTCAATTACATGTGCATACATTATGTAATCAATTGAGCTTAATTTCTGTAGCAATTGGTAGCTGAATGGCAGAGCTTTCCCAGAACTGAGTTTGATAACCATTGCTAAGTTCCTTTTCATTACTTTCTCCAAAAGAGGAACATTCTATTCAGAAGCAGTAGGAAAAGCCAAGAATCAATTATCAAGAAGTACAGCAAGGTGGGGAGAACTGAAAAAAACACTTTAGGTGTTTTGAACATCATCTCTGCTTAGAACAACAGGATTTTGTTGCACTGACAGATGTTGCTTAATTACCAAGAAATAACAAGCAAAAAGATAAATACATAAGAAATTCTGTTCAGTGTTGTAAAAAGGAAACCAAATCAATTGTGCAAGTATACATGAAATACTAATGATATTACACAGCTCAAGTAAAAACAGCTACAGAATCCCACTGACTAAAAATGCCTAAATCGGTTATTAGCATTCCAGTCAGAACTGCCACAATTTCCAGTTCTACTGTCAGAAGACAGAGACGGCCTGAAAGAAAAAGCAAAAATCTTAGAAATGCATATATAATATTTACTAATCACTACTGGTTCAGAAAGATTTAAGGATTCATATGCCTTGCACTACATAATATCATCTGAAATGTTTTAATCATCTCTAAAAACCATTACTGCCCTTTCACTTGCACATTTTCTAGACAGCATTACATTTTCTTGGTTGTTTAGAGTTGGTGAGGCTTTTTGCACAAAAATTCTTCTCTAAACAAGTAATCAGCACACGAAACAATCATTTTAGTACTGCAAAAGTAGATCTCAAGTCACATGCATGATAGGAAAGAAAATCCCTAATTCCTGGTACTATTGAGTGAGTAAACCCAACTCATCAATACACACCCCACAAAATGTGTCAGAGAACTGTCTTTCATAGGAAAGATATCAACACTATTATGGCACAAGATCATCTGAATTTACTCTGCTACCAATTCAGACAGGTGATCCTATTAATATCAGTCAACTTTCTCTATGCTCTATTCTTTGGCACATTTTAGAAAACAATAAAAATTGAGTAAGATAGTGAAAAATACAATCTTAGAGCTTTCCCTGAAAAGCATAGGGCTTTTGTTGTTGTTGTTCTTTTTCTGAGGTTTAAGTACTGTAAACCACACATCAAGATTTGTATTGAATTAGATAAATACAATAGATTTAGTATTAGTATCCAATGAATAGACTTAACAGAAGGACTTTCTGATGGGAAGAAATGTAGAATACAACCATTATCCAGCACTGCCAGGTCACCACTAAACCATGTCCCTCAGCACCACATCTACACAGCTTTTAAATCACTCCAGGGACAGTGCCCTAGGCAGCCTCTTCCAGGCCTTGACAACTCATTCGATGAAGATGTTTTTCCTCATTGCTGACCTAAACCTCCCCGGCACAACTTGAAGCTGTTTGCTGTTGTATCACTTGTTACTTGTAGAAAAGAGATCAACAGTGATAAAGTCTCCCCTCAGCCTCCTTTTACTCCAAGCTAAAAAACCCTAGTTCTCTCAGCTGCTCCTCACAAGACTTGTGTTCTAAGACCCTTCACTAACTTTGTTGCCCTTCTTCGGGGACATTCCAGCACTTCCATGTCCCTTCTTGGAGTGAAGCACCCAAAACTGAACACAGGATTCCAGGTATGGCCTCACCAGTGCTGAGTACAGGAGGACGATTACTGCCCTAGTGAAACCACCCAGCACACTCTTTCTTATACAGGCTGGGATGCTGTTGGCCTTCTTGGCCACATGGGCACGCTGCTGACTCAATTTCAGCTGCTGTTGTCCAGCGCCTCCTGATCCTTTCCCACCACGCAGCTTTCCAGAAAGGAAGCAGCATCCCACTGGTTCTCAAAAGGTCATTACTGGACAGAGTGTTAATATAAACACTACCTGGTCCACCCTTGATACTGAGGCACTATGTGTTAACATGTAACTACGTACACAGCTAGATGCGTTGTTTCTGTTACAATTCAATTCAAAAGCTATTAGGGTACATTGAACCATTGCAAACAGTGAGACAGTTTGCACTCCTGTTTACAATTGAGTAGATATCCCTTAAAACTTCATTCCAGTTAAACTAAAATATAAGAGAATATTAAAGAGCAAAACTTACCTGTTGACAATAGTGATGGATGATCTTTGCTTAAAAGTCATTCTTTAATTAACAACTGAAGGAGTTAACATGAATTAAAGCTACTAGCTAAATGCAATCAACAGTCAAGTCAATCTAGGAGTGGTGTGGCCTTTAACAGAGGTTTTCAGTCATATTTCTTTCCCAAAAGTCAGCAATGTGTTTAAAGTTAAAAAAAGATAAGGGGATGTTAATAGGCTGTGAGAACAGAAACTAAAGAAAAGCATTCTTACATCTTGCTCTTCTATGGCAAGTAAGGCAAAGACCTATGCTTATAATGAAAATTCCTATACACTTCCATTTATCTCCTCTCTATTCTCCCTAACTGCCTCCAGTTAAATCAAAAGATATACTCACTAGGGAAAAATAACCCAGACAAGCCTAACGACAACAAAAAGTACTATTGTCTGCAGGAATCATACAACTTCTAAGAAAAAGGAAAATCAGGGGGCCATTAATTACAGAATTAGTTCCAACCTAGCTAGCAAGGTTTATTTTTATGTGTAAAATGGGAATGCTGCTGCTTACATCTCTCAGAGGTCTTGTGATGCCAATTGTGAAGAAAGTTAGAAAGGCTTAAAGACAAAGGATTTTTCCACACTTCAAGGCTCAATACGGCAGAAGAACCAAAAAATGTCCTCTAATGTTCTCCACATACATGAACAATGACACAAAGACAAGTTGCAGCATTGGGGAACAGGGCAGGTAAACATTCCTGACACCAGGTAGTTCAAGAGGATCCTGCAAACCAACCAACACTGGCACTTTACCGCCACCAAAGAGGCCAGGGACTGATCAGCACTGTAATATCTTGCTAGCCACTACCTCCTTGGCTTGGAATGCTCTCTGCAAGGTGGAGTTGATTTGAAACAGAGCAACAGCCACTAATTCAGTTTAGAGGTCTCCTAACCTGCCCCTATTTTATTTTACTTGTAAAGTGGGTAGAAGAGAAGTGGTAAAGTATCTTGAGTTTTCACATCATTTCATCCAATCTTTAACTGGCAACATTGCAAATTAATTTTCCTCAAATTGAGTGTATTTTGCCTGTGATGGTAACAGGTAAGCATTTATTATTTTAAATCCAATTTTCTCCCCATGACCTACTGAGGAGTGAGACAGCAACTGGATGGTCATCTGACAGCTAGCCACAGTCACCCCAACCCACTGTTAACCCACAAAGATTCCTAAATGCTTGGGAGAAGGTTTTCCTCCCTTCTGAAAACCACTAATAAATGAGTCTTTGGAGGATGTCATACTGCCAGTCCTGTCCATGTGGGAATTTGCGATAGGACAGAAACATAGACCTGTGAGGAACTTCCCATGCAATGAATAAGTTACATAGCATAGTTACCTGCAGAAAAGTTATTTTGTCTGTTACAATTCACTTGATTGCTTTTTCTGCTATTGGAAAGTCATTCCAGAGCCTCATTTCCTCTATCTATGAGCAAACTTCTGAAGTCCAGCCTGAATTTATGAGCAGACTGTTTGAAACTACTCATTCTTATACTAACATTTTCCTACAGCTTTCACTATTGATTACTTTTCTCTCTCAAGTGCTTCTAAAGAGAAGTCTATCACCTGTCAACCCTAATTTCACAAGGTATCATCATATAAAATACATCTCTTTCTTTGGTCAATCTAATCATTTTAGAAAAATAAGAGACATTTTGAAAGATAAATGCTAGAGAGTTATAATTTAATGTAATGGAACTTTGAGTCAGAGAGCCTTAAGGCAGAAGGTCTTTCTCTTCTCCATCCCTCCCACCCCTGCTTTAAAGTAACACCCCCAAAAGATGCTTCAATGAATCTGAACTACGCAATAAAACTTTAAAACTGGTATCATCTACTAATAAAATAAACTACTTGTCCTCAGTAATGCATAACACTTCAGGGGCTGAAGCATAAAATTCTTTCCTTTCTTTCAAAAATAAGGGTATATGCACTTCATCTTTTTCTCAGTTAAAACCCAATTTGAATAACTCTTCCAAGAAATATAAAAGGCCACAAGAGAATTTCATAATTCATACTCTCAAAGTTCCCAAAGTCTTAGACTGAAGATTAAATGAGCTAGAGCAGGTTGATCATGCACAGTTCCTAAATCTAGGAAAAGAACAAGCAGGAGAACTGTCTGCATGCTGTAGAAAAATAAACAATGGAGTCCCTCATTTACTTCAGGGAACAAATACGCAAAAAGAAGAGTTTTCCATTACACGAAAAGATTATGGGAAAAACTACAGACTCCAAAGTACTGGGGCATTTTGGATAAGTCACAGATGTTTTATGTCATACAATCATTTCTGTTGAAAGAAACATTTCCAATCATCAACCCCAACCATTAACGTAACGCTGCCAGATCACCACTAAGCCATTTCCCTCAGCACCACAGTGATACAGCTTTTCAACCCCTCCAGGGATGGTGACTCCGCTACTCCCCTGGGCAGCCTCTTCCAATGCATAACCACTCTTCCAGTCATTTTTCCAATATCCAATCTAAACCTCCCCAGTGCAACTTGAGACTCTTTCCTCTTGTCCTATCACTTGCCAGAACAGACCAACACCCACCTCACTAAAACCAAGTACGACCAAGAACGTCTCCCCTCAACTTCCTCTTCTCCAAGCTAAACAAGCCCAGTTCCCTCAGCTGCTCCTCAGAAGACTTGTGTTCTAGACACTTCACACTACCTTCATTACCCTTTTCTGGACACACACCAGCACCNACGCTGCCAGATCACCACTAAGCCATTTCCCTCAGCACCACAGTGATACAGCTTTTCAACCCCTCCAGGGATGGTGACTCCGCTACTTCCCTGGGCAGCCTCTTCCAATGCATAACCACTCTTCCAGTCATTTTTCCAATATCCAATCTAAACCTCCCCAGTGCAACTTGAGGCTCTTTCCTCTTGTCCTATCACTTGCCAGAACAGACCAACACCCACCTCACTAAAACCAAGTACGACCAAGAACGTCTCCCCTCAACTTCCTCTTCTCCAAGCTAAACAAGCCCAGTTCCCTCAGCTGCTCCTCAGAAGACTTGTGTTCTAGACACTTCACACTACCTTCATTACCCTTTTCTGGACACACACCAGCACCTCAATATCCTTCTTGGAGTCAGAGGTACAAAACTGAAACCAGGATTCAAGGTATGGCTTCACCAATGCTGAGTACAGAGGGATAATCACTGTCCTAGTCCTGCTGGCCACACTGTTTCTTATACAGGCCAGGATACTGTTGGCCTTCTCTGCCACCTGAGCACACTGCTGGCTCATCTTCAGCCAAATATCAACCAATGCCTCCAGGTCTTTTCTGCTGGGCAGCTTTCCAGCCAATCTGCCCCAAGCCTGGAGTAGTCATAAAAGTTGTTGTGACCCAAGTGCAGGACCTGGCACTTGGCCTTGTCTTCTTTCTGTGTCTTTATTTGTGGTTCCCATGGACCAATGCTGCATGATCTAACCTACTTCGTAAAAATCACAACCACTTCAACTGAATCTAAACTAGCAAAAAATATTTTTCACAAGTGTTTTAGAGCTGCTGTAAAATGGAAGACAACAAAAGACAGGATCATTTAGTGTTTCATAAAGGTCACAAAAGGTTTGTAACAGACAAGAACACAATCCAATTCTTCCACATCACAAACACAAGGCAATTCTTTCCTTCTCCGGATCAAGGTTAGTTGCTGGCCCATGTCCTATTTTGTAGATAGTGATCATGCATTTCCACTCTTCTTTCACAACTAGATGAGACTTAGAAAATGAGGCTGCACAATGTGTCCCCTCAAAGGTACACTATGATATGCAGTGTCATCTAAAGTCTCCCTGATGTGAGGACCTCAAATTCATTTACTGTCTTGCCTAGTGTAGATGAAATATAAACAAGAGCATTTGCTATGACCCGAGATGTGCTGTTGTCCCTTCTATCTTTCCTTTTTCAGACAGGTTTTAGTAAGTTTCGTAGAAATACAGATGCAGAAGACAGACACCAAGTGACAAGAATAACTTACTGAGACAGTGAGATTCACATCCCTCTTGACTTCAACCCAACAGCAGCTTTTGCTCCCTTAAAAAAAGAAAGCTGAGAAGCTCAGCACTCTGCAGTAGCCAGGTTTAAAACTCTCTCCAGGCACTTTGTTTCTCTGAAGTAGGTACGTGAGCAGAAAACATGAGGCTGCACTGAGTCATTAGCACCAGCCAGGGCCAGGACCAGGAGCTGGAGATTTAACACAAACTACCAGAAGGGATAAATGTGCCCCAAGTATCCCTGTCTGAAGTCAGAGGTTGAAATAAGGAATTTACAAAAAACTCTTGCTGCACACAGGATGCACAAGCCTGGCAGACCAGTAATTCGGTACCTGGGGCTTGCGTAGTCTTCAGGGAGGCAAGAAGAAACTCCAAGCTTTGACAGCCAACCTCCCTATCTCTACCCCAAAGCCTTCCCCCCCCTCAAGAATTCTGAGATCAATTACTTCACTGAGGATGTCTTGCTCTGAACTACCAGCCAACCAGTCCTTTCCCACAGCTTTGGGAGTACTTTGGTAGTTTTTGAGAGCATTTCTATGGTTAACACAGGAGCTCATTAACCTTCTTCCTGTTGGGAGAAGAGAAGAGCAAGACACCTTTGAGGGTGATCTTTAGTACAAATCTTGTCAAACTGAGGTCTGGCAAGGCAGGAGTGGAGATCCCACCTTCATACAGAAAGATGAGGAAAACCACCCTTTAAATCCACTGCAGGGATGTTTTGTAGGTCACATGTGCAGTGAGCCTCACCAAGGACTGACAGTGTCAGTGACAGCAGCTTCTCCTGCAATGCTCCCATAACAAAAAAAAGTTTTATGATTTACTAACACTCTTGATTTTGCCCTGCTGAGTTTAAAAAAAACAAAAACCAAACAATACACAGTGTTGTTACGAAAAAGTAGGAGTAAATGAAATTTTTTTCCATTTTTATTACCATTTCCCTGCTGAGTTTAAAAAGAAGTCTGGAGAGGAATATCCTCTGAAACACTGGTTTCCTCAAAGACCTAATAATACCAGAATGAAACCACATCCAGTCATCACATCTATGGAAGCCAAAAGAAAGCAAAAGGTACAAGGAAATGCAGCACTCCAGGACACTTGTGTTTTATCACCATGCAGGAGCGAACTGGCTGGTTTTCTGGTGACGTTATCTCAACTAGTGACTACGAGTGGCACTAGTGCACCAAGACGACCAACTGACACCAGAGTAGAAAGCACTGGCACCAAAAATTTCTGGAGAATTAGATGTCTAGGATATTATTAGAAACAAAAAATGCTTTAGAGTTGATGCCTTGTCTGTCACACAGAATCACTTTCTTTTCTTTTGACTTCTGAAGTCCAGGAGCTTGTTCTGATCCTGGAAGAATATGTACCTGTCACCTCAGCTCTACCCATCTGTTTTAGTATGCTAGCTTAATTTATCAATAATAACTGAGTGTGAATTGAAACAGCCAGGGCACAAATGCTCATTCGCCTCCTGCCACTCAGTAACAGAGTGAATAAAACCCATTCAAGGGGTAAAGTGGACAGCAAAACACTAAAATCTTAATCTGTTACGCCGAGAGGTCTTGAAGCCCTCCCTAACACAAACCTTTTCCAAAAACACCCTACACAAGAAAAAATACAACAGAATTTCAAACAGGAGGGAAAAAACACTGAGTTTAAGGCACACTAATGCATTGGTAACAGGGTTTTGTAATAGAGTAGCCATAGCAACATAATGTACTAGTGGCTCTAAAAGGAAAAAAACCACACAGGTCCAGATAAAGTCCGGCACTTCCTTACAAGACTGGGCTGTCAAGGGGCTCTGGATTCACTCACTGAGTATATCCTATCTGAAAACCCCAAATATACTCATATATGGTTCTGCTCAGATGCATATTTTAATTCCTAGTTCAAATAATCAAAGTATAATTTGATATGATGGTTGCAAACATGCAAATAACTTAATGCATTTAAAGCAATCAAAATTCAGCTCACTAGCCTGTACACAGATTATCTGTCTCACATGAGACAAATAGTTGACAAGCTACTTCCTTTCTGTAAGAAATATTTATATCGTAAGTTCTTCCCAAATCAATACTAGGAAACTGTAGCCAGAGGCCTCTGTTACTTACAAATTTACCATTGAGGATGTAATGACTAACAGCCCAGATATAGTTTATATTAGCCTGTCCTGAATCCAGAAGTAAGCATATAAAACTAGTATAATTGTGGTACACATGTATTTTTGTAACACTGTGATGACACATCCAGGCACAACATACAAGTGATATGACCACCAAAAGCAGCAAGGACTGATGTGTGTGGCTGCACACACAAGGCACCAAACCAGACTTGTCACAAAGGACAAGAGAAACACAGAGGACTACTTATGCAACTTATATTTCCTGAATACAACAGGAAAGATGTCTGGTAAAACGAAAGAGAACAATATAAGCAGCATCAGCAACTCCTTTTCTGGAGGAAGACAATAGAACAATAACATCAGGGTGTCAGCAAGGAAAAACGGAGAAGAAATATGCAAAGTCACTTCCATTTGGCCTGTCCTCACTGTTAAGCTCTCATTCTTGTTCACCTAGACTTCAGCCTCTAAGAGTACTGGTGACCATAGCTCCAGTGGAGCCATCCAGATGTGGATGCCCCAACCCTGGCAGTGTTCAAGGCCAGGTTGGATGGGGTTTTGAGCAACCTAGTCTAGTGAGTGCCATCNAAGTCTGGAGAGGAATATCCTCTGAAACACTGGTTTCCTCAAAGACCTAATAATACCAGAATGAAACCACATCCAGTCATCACATCTATGGAAGCCAAAAGAAAGCAAAAGGTACAAGGAAATGCAGCACTCCAGGACACTTGTGTTTTATCACCATGCAGGAGGGAACTGGCTGGTTTTCTGGTGACGTTATCTCAACTAGTGACTGCGAGTGGCACTAGTGCACCAAGACGACCAACTGACACCAGAGTAGAAAGCACTGGCACCAAAAATTTCTGGAGAATTAGATGTCTAGGATATTATTAGAAACAAAAAATGCTTTAGAGTTGATGCCTTGTCTGTCACACAGAATCACTTTCTTTTCTTTTGACTTCTGAAGTCCAGGAGCTTGTTCTGATCCTGGAAGAATATGTACCTGTCACCTCAGCTCTACCCATCTGTTTTAGTATGCTAGCTTAATTTATCAATAATAACTGAGTGTGAATTGAAACAGCCAGGGCACAAATGCTCATTCGCCTCCTGCCACTCAGTAACAGAGTGAATAAAACCCATTCAAGGGGTAAAGTGGACAGCAAAACACTAAAATCTTAATCTGTTACGCCGAGAGGTCTTGAAGCCCTCCCTAACACAAACCTTTTCCAAAAACACCCTACACAAGAAAAAATACAACAGAATTTCAAACAGGAGGGAAAAAACACTGAGTTTAAGGCACACTAATGCATTGGTAACAGGGTTTTGTAATAGAGTAGCCATAGCAACATAATGTACTAGTGGCTCTAAAAGGAAAAAAACCACACAGGTCCAGATAAAGTCCGGCACTTCCTTACAAGACTGGGCTGTCAAGGGGCTCTGGATTCACTCACTGAGTATATCCTATCTGAAAACCCCAAATATACTCATATATGGTTCTGCTCAGATGCATATTTTAATTCCTAGTTCAAATAATCAAAGTATAATTTGATATGATGGTTGCAAACATGCAAATAACTTAATGCATTTAAAGCAATCAAAATTCAGCTCACTAGCCTGTACACAGATTATCTGTCTCACATGAGACAAATAGTTGACAAGCTACTTCCTTTCTGTAAGAAATATTTATATCGTAAGTTCTTCCCAAATCAATACTAGGAAACTGTAGCCAGAGGCCTCTGCTACTTACAAATTTACCATTGAGGATGTAATGACTAACAGCCCAGATATAGTTTATATTAGCCTGTCCTGAATCCAGAAGTAAGCATATAAAACTAGTATAATTGTGGTACACATGTATTTTTGTAACACTGTGATGACACATCCAGGCACAACATACAAGTGATATGACCACCAAAAGCAGCAAGGACTGATGTGTGTGGCTGCACACACAAGGCACCAAACCAGACTTGTCACAAAGGACAAGAGAAACACAGAGGACTACTTATGCAACTTATATTTCCTGAATACAACAGGAAAGATGTCTGGTAAAACGAAAGAGAACAATATAAGCAGCATCAGCAACTCCTTTTCTGGAGGAAGACAATAGAACAATAACATCAGGGTGTCAGCAAGGAAAAACGGAGAAGAAATATGCAAAGTCACTTCCATTTGGCCTGTCCTCACTGTTAAGCTCTCATTCTTGTTCACCTAGACTTCAGCCTCTAAGAGTACTGGTGACCATAGCTCCAGTGGAGCCATCCAGATGTGGATGCCCCAACCCTGGCAGTGTTCAAGGCCAGGTTGGATGGGGTTTTGAGCAACCTAGTCTAGTGAGTGCCATCCCTACTCATGGCACAGAGGGTTGGAACTAGGTGATCTTTAAGGTCCGTTCCAACCTAAAGCATTCTACAATTCTATGATAAGCTCCATTTTCCCACTTCTTGCACAACTCATCCATTTTGATTTAAACAGTCACAAGTTTTACAGCTCATTCTTTGTATACTGAAATTTACAAATGAATCAAGATATCCAACACAAATACAGATGGGTGTCCCCCTCTCTCTTTACATGATTCAGGGTAGCAGATATTTTTGCAGGGGTGTTGGTGTTATGTGATGGAGCTACTGAGCTCCTGCTCCCAACTCTAAATATCTTGCTCCCATGTACCTATAGGACTCTCAGACTGGATATTCAAAAGCCCCATACTGAAATAGCAGCCCTATATAATTTCAGTACAGCACTGAAATTAGAGATGACAGGCAGTAGGAGTCTTCCACAGGCATCTTTGAAACTCCTTCTAAGGAAAGACAATGGGATGTCTTGAATACATTACCTCTTAGCAAGGATAAAAGCTGGAGTCATGCTGTGGTCATCATAAAAGCTTCATCTCTTTTGGTTTCTGATGTTACTCCACATTTTTCAAAAAGGAAGTTTCTAACAGTTTGATGTTTCTCAACAAAGAAGAATGAACTTCAGTTTCCTCTCCAAGCTTTATTTATCCAAATCTTATCAGAGGGAAGCATGGCTGACATTGAATAGTAATCTTTCTGGATATATGCTGCCAGATAAATGAACACAAATATGCTTTCTGAAGCTGTGGAGAATCAGAGTGAATCCTTCATGGATAATTTGCACATATATCATGCAGTGACACGCTGGAGGTACAACTACAGCAATGTTTAGGAATGAGAAAGGAGCTGGTAGCCTACCTGCACAACCATCTAGTGTCTTCTACAAAGAAAAGTAAAGCTTGCTTCTAACTATTCATGTTGACAGCTTGTTGAGGAAAAGTTTGACTAAGAGAGGCATAACAAAACAGATATGCTCCATTTCAGGACTGAAGAAAACACTTAGATTTTTCTAAAAAGTCAGCTAAGGAATGTAGACTCACATCTTCACTTTCTTTCAGTGGAAAAGATGTGTCTGTCTTTGCCAGCGTAATCTGAAAATCTACTGTGATGTGGCAACAACTCACTGTAGGAATGTAGATCTAGAAACACTCATAGTCCAGAAGTTCATCCATGAAATGGATTCATAAAACAATGCATTTGAAATCCCTCCTACAGAAAACAGTTGAGATACCATGTTTGAAGGCCACCACATGTCTTGCACCAACACTCTGAAACCCCACCTGCTTTGAATTTATTTGGCTGCAATGCTCCATTCTCTAATTCTCTTTGCATGGCCTGGTGGAAAACATCCTTCCCATGCAAGCCAGAGAAAGCTCAAATCAACTCCTGTATATAAAGTTATGCTTATAATTACCTTTTTTGTTTAAACAAAGAAGCTGGAGCAGATTCTGGTTCAAGACAAACCCACTTGATGAGATTAGGTCATTTGTAAAGAGAAAATTGTTGCCTGTGAAAATATAAATAGGTTGCCCTAAAGAGAAGCTGCCAAAGTCACAGCACCCTCCACTGGGATAAACTACAGTAATTAAAGCAGTGTTAATGCCCATTTACACCAGTAAAGAATCTGACCCTAACACTGGTTATCAAAAAAGAAAGGCAGAGGTGATGAAATTATGTAACTTCATTAAAAGCTATTACTAAATAGTAAGGTCTAATTAGCCATTGGTATCATAGAATGGCCAGCTTGGAATGGACTTTAGAGATCATCTAGTTTCAACCCTCCTGCCATGGGCAGGGACACCACGCACTAGACCAGGTTGCCTAGGGCCACATCCAGCCTGGGCTTGAACACTGCCAGGGATGGGGCATCCACAACCTCTCTGGGCAACTTGTTCCAGTGCCTAACCACCCTCCCAGTAAAGAACTTCCTTTTCATCTCCAATCTAAATTTCCCCTCCTTAAGCTTGTAACCATTCCCCCTTGTCCTACTACAATCTGACCAGCTGAAAAACCTCTCCCCTTCTATCTTATAATCCCCCTTTAGGTATTGGAAGGCTACTATAAGATCCCATCGAAGCCTTCTCTTTTCCAGGCTGAATAACCCCAACTCCCTCAGCCTGTCCTCATAGGGGAGGTTCTCTAATCCTTTAATCACAAACCATTTCCCTGTGTCCTTTCAGATAGCTGTTTTCTCCATTGAAGACTCTACTCTTTTCCAAGGCTCCCCTCTAATTATTTAGAGATTAACTGTTCATTATTTCTTTCCACAGAAATCCTTACATTTGTGTAACTCCTCTGAGCTTCTTGAAACTGCCTTTAACTACTTCTTCCCTCAGCATTTCCCATAAAAAGCCTGCTTCCCTCCACTGCCCTCAAGTTCCTGCTAAAATATTCCTGCGTTCTCCCCTCAACAATACCCATGAAAATGATTCCTCCTGCTTCCCTCAGAAGTTCCCTTAAAAATCTCCCATGTAAGCGATTCCAAGGAGAAAATTCTACCTCCTCTGTTCCCTCAGACATTCCTGCCAAAATCTCTCCCTCATTTCAGCAATTCAAAACAAAAAACAATTCCTCCTCTCTTCCCTCGGATTCCCAACAGGACTTCTCCCTCAGCTCAGCTTTCCAAAGGAGAAAATCCTTCCTCCTCTCTTCCCTCGGATTCCCAACAAAACGTCTCCCTCAGCTCAGCTTTCCAAAGGAGAAAATCCTTCCTCTTTTCCCTCAGATTCTTGATAAAACGTCTCCCTCAGCTCAGCTTTCCAAAGGAGAAAATCCTTCCTCTTTTCCCTCAGATTCTTGATAAAACGTCTCCCTCAGCTCAGCTTTCCAAAGGAGAAAATCCTTCCTCTTTTCCCTCAGATTCTTGATAAAACCTCTCCCTCACCTCAGCAACTCCAAGCAGAAAAAAATTCCTTCTGTCTTCCCTCAAAGATTCCCTCAGAAATCACATTCTCACCTCAGCAGCTCTAAAAACAAAGTATTTCCCTCCTCTTCTCTCAGCGGTTCCCGCCAAAACCTCTCCCTCACCTCAGCAATTGCAAGGAGAAAAAATTTTCCCCCTCCTCTCAGATTTCCTCAAAACCTTCTTCACCTCAGCTTTTCAAAGGAGGAAATTTTTCCTCCTCTCTTCTCTCATATTACCTTCCAAAACTTCACTTCAACAATTCCAAGGACAAAAAAATTCCACCTCCTTTCCCTCAGATTCCCTCCAAAACCACTCCCTCATCTAAGCAAATCCAAGCAGAAAAATCTTTCTCCTTTCTCCCCTCAGAGACTCCCACCAAGACTTCTCCCTCAACTCAGCTTTTCAAAGGAGAAAAAACTTCCTCCTCTTTTCCCTCAGATTCCTAACAAAACCTCCCCCTCAACTCAGCAATTCCAAGGGAAAAAATTCCTCCTGCCTTCAGTCAGAGATTCCCTCAAAAATCACTTTCTCACCTCAGCAGCTCCAAAAAGAAAATATTTCCCTCCTCTTCTCTCAGAATTTCCCANTCCCTCGGAATTTCCAAACAAAATCTCTCCCTCACCAGGCAATACCAAGGAGAAAATCCTTCCACCCTTCTCCCCTCAGCAATTCCCGCCAAAACCTCTCCTTCACCTCAGCAATTACAAGGAGAAAAATCTTCCTCCTCCCTTGCCTTAGATTACCTCCAAAACCTTCCTCACCTCAGCTTTTCAAAGAAGGAAGTTTTCCCTCCTCACTTCCCTCAGAAATCCTCTCAGAAACCATTCCCTCATCTCAGTATTGGCAAGGAGGCATATTAACCTCTCTACTCACCAGTGTCAGTGTGGAACAGCAGCAGTGAATTTGGTGCAGTCACATGTTCCCCAAGCCCTGATCGACTTACGAAATCATGAGCCACTGCCAGCAGATAAGGTCACATTTAAATTTGCTCTGAAGGTTCACCTCGTGTTCTGCTCTACAAAGGCCCCTCATGAGGCTCGGCAAAGCTTTCTGCAGCAAAAAAATGTATTGGCAGAAAGCATTTGGAGCAAGGGAAAAGCAGAGAGCGCTTTAACAGCTTGAGCACGTGTTGGATGACCCAAAACCTAAAGTTATCCTGAGGCTGCTGAGTTGAGTTACCTCAGTTCAGTTCTCCCATGTCCAGAGTGTAATATTCTTGAATCTAAAGCACTGTTTCTTTTCCTGTATTTCCTAGGAAAGAATTTGCTATTAAGATCTAAATATCATCCACAGGAATCTAAGATAACCTCAACTGGTGAAGAGATAAAACTTAATTTCTTAACTAATACCATTGTTTCTATAATTCCCACATGTTATTGAGATTTGAGGGGCAGGAGTTGCTTTCCTTTTTTCTTTTAATTAAAGTAGACAATTTGTATTTACTCTGTAATTTTCCCCTCACCAACTGAAGACCTTTGAACAACAATCATTTCTTCCAGTTCTCTTCATTTTCCCCACAAACTCAAAGCTGACTTTCCTCAACTGCTGACAAAGTGAATTTGAGCAGGTGGGAAGCCAGAAAATCTCAAGCAGCAGAGATGCTTTATGTACCTTAAGTACTGCAAGATTAAAAATGTGGTTTTATCACAGTGTGATACCAACGTTAATAACTAGTCTGGAGCAAGAATTCAAAGCTTTCGGTGTTCTATAATTGAAAGTAGCCCAGTCACACATGGACTCATCTAGCAACAGAGGGGCTCAGATCATCCCAGTCAGTATTTCTCTCAAATTGGAACGCCTGAGAAGGGCAGTGTGGCATTACTCAGTCCGAGATTATTAACAGCAGGGCACCAAACGTGGGGTTTGCATTAGCAAATGAAGCTACCTGCAAGTGACAATGTGATGCCATTTGGTTACAAAAAAGGTCAGGCATGTGGAAGAATCTATTCATTCAGAGCAAACATTAAAAATGTTAGCTTTTCAGCCCATCAACAATAATTTTCCCTGCAGTTACATTTTTGGTTGTCCCAGCACCAAGCAATTCTTTTTCTTTCAGCTCTTTTATTGTTGCTTCTCCTTTTCATTAGGCTTTTATAAGACAATTATTTCATAAATCCTAGTTCTTGTTTCATTTTCTATTATGACTGAACTCAATGGTTGATAACTACATCACGTTACAGCCCAGCTGTCCCTCACGTACACAGATACAGGCCCTGCACACCACATTGGAGAACTGGCATTCAGGTGAAATCATCACATGTCAGAAGAGCAACAGGAGCAAGAGAGACTTGAGGAAGTACAGAGCAGGGTGAAGGGCCACTTGTCTCAAGAATATGTCCACAGATGCACACAGCCTACGAAAAACACAGGAGGAATTGCTGCTCCATGTGTGGTTACTGAGCTACATCATCTTTGGAGTAACAGAGAGAGTGGGACACTGCATGGCTGGAGTGAGGGGTGGAAAACAAAGGCATCTGGCCTCCACATGAGAGAGCAGATTGGATGTCACAGCTCTGCAAAAGCATAGAGGATGGCTGGGTGAGAGCTGTGGGTCAGAGGCAGAAGAGAGGCCAATGAGAGTGACACTATGGTGAGAACACCCAACCAGGGTGAGGAAATGAAACAAACATCTGCTGGAAAGCCAACATGGTGGGACACAAGTAGTCAAGATGATTTTTAGAGGGTTCAAGTACAACTTCTTAATACTGGTCCTGAAGTGGCCATCAGGGCTGATGCATAACTGGGTTTGCTACTCACCAACAAGCACGCACTGTTTTGGGAAGGGATAATTCAAAGCAACCTTGGCTATAGTGAACATCAAGTAGAGGGGATCACAGTTCAGAGAAGATAGAGAAGAAGAGTAGCAAGAGTATGGGCCCATGCTTCAGGAGAGGTTTTTCAAGGAACTGGGATCCCATAAGAATCAGCTCTGATGCAAGAGCAGCTCAGGAAATCTGACAGGGCTCTAAGGTCAGCTTCCTCCAAGTGCAAGAGTAGTCCATCCCAAAACTCAGCAAAACACATGGATCTATCAGAAGACTTGCTTGGCTAAACTAGGAATTCACAATAGGACTGCTACAGAAAAAGAGAACATGCAGGAGCTAGGAGCAGGGGCAGACTACAAAGGAGGACATCAAGAACACTGCCCAGGTGTGCAGGGGTGTTGTTAGCAACATCAATGCTCACCTCAAGGTGGGGCTGCCTGGTTCCCCTACCCTGGTCTCTGGCTGGGATGGTAGATAGGCCCTAGTGAGGCAGCCACATTATCGCCTTTGGCTCCCTGGAGAGGTGCTGGCCCTCACTGCACCCTGAGATGCACTTGGGAGGAGGACAAGTCAACAGACCTCAGCTGAAATGAGAGGTTCAGACTGGAGGTAAAGAATACCTTTTCCTCCATGAGGACAGTCCTGTCATGACAGTTTGCCCAGAGAGGTTGCAACATCTCCATTCTTGGAGGTTTCCAAGTCCCATCTTTGTCTTAATGAATTGCCATAGAGGTAAAGAAAATCCATCTTTTCAATTTACAAACTGTTTAAGAACTTGTGTTCATTTTCTATTGTAAGCATTTGACTTGGACTATGAAAAGTTAGAGGAAAAAGTTCCTACCTTTTGCAATCAGGAAAAAATACGCTTTTCAGTATTTTTTTTAAACCCTGCAATATACAAGTTTTAAAGCCTGAGATCTCCCTTCACATTTTCTTTTCTGATGCTTAATAGCTTTTCTGTTGCCCATCTGCGATAACAATTCCTGGGAGGGATAATGAAGAAAAGCAAACATTTGTTCCACACAAATTCTTCATTCCATTATTAACACTGACAGGAATAAAGATGTTGAAGGCAGTTTCTGTGTGCTCGACAAAAACCTGATATCAAACTGTAGAAGCATTTTGAGTTCTATTTATCACCAGATGTTACATTTAAAGATCAACATGTTTGAGAAGTAAACAAAACAGAACTAACCATGGCCACACCTGCAGGAAAAAAGTAAAGAGCAAGGTGTAAAACTGTCACCTCCTGAACCATGTCAGCTCAGCTTAAAACACAGATTTGCAGGAAAGTATAGACAGATTATTCATATTGGAATTTAGGTCAAATTTAGCAATTAGTTCTGCTAAATACACAGAACTTCTGCTCTTAGTATAGACTAGGAATCTGGAAATGTTGTGAGCCACTACAACAAAACAGCTTAGTCTATCCTATTTGACCACTAGGCATCCTTAAAAGGTAAGAGAAATCCAGACTGTTTATCTGTCCTTTGATCATCTCTTTCAAAAACAAAAGTCACAGAATTGTTTAGGTTGAAATAAACCTTTCAGATAATCAAATCCAATCATTAACTCAACACTGCTAGATGACCACTAAACCATGTCCCTCATCACCATATCTACATGGTTTTTTTCAATCCCTCCAGGGTTGGCGATTCCACCACTGCCCTGAGTAGCCTGTTCCAGGCCTTGACAATTCGTACAGTGAAGAAATTGTTCCTAATAGGCAACCTGTACCCCAAAGTACAAGTGGATAAAAGAATATGCAAGACTTGTTTTTCCATTAAAGATGTCCCTGTTTTTTTTCTATTAGCACTGAGACTTCACACCAGTTCCTGGTCATCATAAACAAGAACTGGGCAGAGAAATAAGGAACATCAGTGCAGTGCATGAGGGGAGGAGTATTTCCTCAAGATTATGTTTTAAACTGCTTTAAATTTAGTGCATTCTGGTAAAATTACAAAGTAAAATATACACTTGCAGAAGAATTTTATGAGCCTGAAGGATCTGCTGTTTGACAGGAATAACTTAGTGAGGTAGGGAGGGGAGATGAAGTGGCAGAGTGAATAAGTTAAACTGATACTTTCTTCTCACGTTTTTGACAGCAGAATTCTTAGAGGACATTGGAAAAACTCAAATCCATAGTAATTTTGAGAGTCTGCCAACAAGCAACAGTTCTCCAGTTCTATGGGGAAACTTATCTTTTGGAAACGTGTAACTTCGTAGGGTTTCAAAGACTTTGTCACATCTAAACTCACAGATGAAGCAAGATACTCATGGGTTATAGCATTCTCCCTGAAAGTCCCCCTTTGCTGGAAAAACAACATGATTTGTAGTACTTCTTCCCCCTGTCCCTGGGGTACTGCACTCAACACACTCATATCCACCTCAATTTTTGCACACTCAAAGATTCTGGCATAAATATGCTGGGGAAGAAGACAAGGAAGTAACTTTGCTGCTGAATTTGCTTACATGCAGGCTGGAAGAATTCTTGTGGGTGTCTTTATTAACAAAACTGGGAAACCTTATTTCTATGACTTGCTTTCTGTCTCCATCACCACTGCCCAACCACATTTCCAGCGCTATCACCAGCAAAATATTTATCCCAGTATCCAACCACTGTCATTTGAGGATGACTAAAAAATGTCAAGATATTAAAGACTAAATCTAACTTAACATAAATTGAAGTAAACATGCAAATAAGGTTAGGCAAAAAAAAAGTACTGTTTGTCTCTCTATCCTGTTCATGCATTTCTAGTATTTTCTGTGCTGCTTCAATTATTTTTCTTTTTTGAAATGGGAAGAAAGAATTGCACTGTAATTGTAACATTTAAAGGTTAGTATGCAAGTATATTTTCATTTATCCTATTTAACTCTGAAATATACCACCAAGCTGCTAATACCTATTAATCCAGCTATAGAAGCTGAATATTATCTGTAAAAATTATTTACATCCACAGAGTCATACAGTAAATAGAAATGCTCATTCATTATTTAAAATGTATGTCTCACTGCGGCACATTTACATCATTGCAAATGTTATGTTCTCCCTGCTCAGTTTTGGCTAACCAACTCTATAAATACATTAGCACCATCTTTTGGCTAAATTGTATCCTCACCTACATTTATCTCTTTCTTATAAAATCTCTAACAAAAAGGAGGCAAGGGGAAGGACGAAAGATGCATTCACTATTTGGTTCCTATTGCTGCCATAAAAAGCTTTGGAAGCAAAGGTTCATGCTCTCTCTCTAAATAGATTTAAATTGGGACTGAAATGTGTGACAGTCATCCACCATATCTACAAAACCCACCTTTGATATCTCCCTGGAGAACATCATCTGAACATGAAGAGCCAAACTGGTTATTCAAGTTCAGGCTCTGGCTTACAACCCAACTTAGAGAACCCTATTAGTCCCAATTTCTGTTTACACTGAGGTGCCTTTAGAATCATAAAATTGTTATGGTTGGGAAAGACCTCTGAGATTGAGTCCAACCATCCACCCAACACTACCATGCTCGCTAAACTATGTCCTCCAGCATCTTTATATTGTTGTAGCCCTAAAGCTAAATTCCAAGAATTACTTTGTTGTCCTAGATTTGTGTAAAAGTGATTTTGTATATAAATGCAAATCAGGTTCGCTATGATTAACCAGCTCTGGCTGTTCATTTGCATCATATTTTCATATAACATGTCATGTGGGACTGTTCTAGAACTTTGCTGCTACTTTACCATCCATTTGTACTTTATACTCTTTGTTACCTTGTGTAAAAAGTCCTAAATTCAGACTGAAGACTATTTGTAAAAACTGTTTTTCTCCTCATTTTTCTATGTTGCATTTTATAAAAAAGTGTTTATTGAAATTAGTTACAAAGGGGGATAAAAATGCTACTTCTTATTTAGGCAGAAACTGCCATTCATTTCTGTATTAACATTTATCCTTTCATCAACTGACATCACATCAGGAAACAAATCTTATATATCCACCTACTAATGGACCCTAAACAAGATCATGTAAGAGCAAGGACAGCTACTTGTGCAGTGAAAAGGATGAAAGGAATATAAGCCAAATAAGGAATAAATCCAGGACTCTAGGAGATTGTACAAGCTAGAATTTGCTGGAATTTTGAGCATATACCAAGGCAGAAAAGAAATAACTGTCTTAGAATTTGTTTGCTTTTCTGCATCTGGAGGGATTCTAGGTAAGCATTTTTATTCCCAACTTCAAAAGTAAGGACTAGCAGAGCAGAAAGGATCTCAGAAAAATATAGAATTGTCTTGCTGTCAGGAGGTAGAGGGTCCTTTTGGTCTGCTTTTAGTTTCACCCAAGTGAGATGTTAAATTCTGCTTCCACTGAGGTCTCTGTAGTTCAGTCAATGACCTCAGTGAAAACATACGTAGGCTAATCTGAATTTGAAGGTGCACTAGGATGATTAATGTCCGTAAATAAGTCTGTCTTTAAGAGTTATGTTTGTCCTCTCTATGTAGATCAATGGATATCCATCTCAGCATATCTCTATACATACACAGGAGGGTTTCCCCACCCTTTATATGAAAGGGAGGACCATAAACTGCAAACACAGGTGATCTCTCATTGGAGGAGGACAGAATTTGGCTTACTTTGCTTTTGAGCTCATATCATCTGTAGAGCTATTAATCCCCACCAGAATCCCCTCTACCTCACTTTAAAAAAAATTCTCCCAGGATAAAACAACATGAAGTATGTCTTTTTAGTATGATGCTTTATATTCCAACGGCTGCAATAAGTAATCAATTTGACATTCTGCTTTGCAAAGCAGTCATCATTCATTGCCAGCCTGATCTATGAGTGTAGATACATCATGATTTGCCCGTGGCATCAAGTATTGCAGCTTTGTTAATCTATAGCAGAAAGATAATTTACTGCACAACAGCAGCAAACACCAGAGCAAGACTTGAAGCAGAGAAGCAATAACACAAGAGAAATGTCTTACGTGTACATTTAATATGGACATATTAGATATTTGCCAGTAACAATTACTAAAGCAGGGTCAGATTCTAAAGCCAATCTGCTTAGGATTGGTAGCTTAGCCCACAAAACTACACTTTTTAAACTAGATTTCTTCTGCCGAATTATTATGATTAAACTATTCCTTGTATATGACTAACTGCAAGTTAAGCTGTAGTTGGTGGTCTGGCAGTTTTGCCATAGTTTGCAATGGGACTGTATTTACTGTGAAATGTATGCTATGTAGCATAAAACACTGAATCTGTCCAATTAAAAGGGACTTTTACTTACCTCAATTTCTTCCTTTGCAGTTAAAGACAATAAGCAAAACTGTAACAATTAGCTAAATTACAACCTACACATAATGCCCTGTCCTGCTTTGAGCTAGAACAGAACTAATTCAGTGATTTGACTGTTCGTCTCTGGGTCTTATCAGTGATGCACTTTCTGCAGTTACCAGCATGTTCTCACACTGTCTGCTTCTAGCTCCCCTCTGCCACTAAGTCCAGTCTGGGACTTCTCTGTGCTGCCACAGCATTAGTGGTGACAGTGATGTCATTGCCATCAGAGTTGGGTTCAAGATCAATTTTGTATATTTCACTTTATTGTCATTATTTTCCTTAAAGCTGTTTTATTTTCCAATCCACAAGTCTGATTCCCTTTCTCTTCCCTTTGGGAAGGGAAAGAGTTAATAAAGAGCATCTGCCACTGGTTCAGTGACCAGTCCAGCCCTGCCCCTTGACAATGCCTAGTGTATTTGTTCTATGTATGTGCACAGTTTGATTGTTCTTGTCACCTACCCCTCTTGGATGTGGTGATTAAATCTGGATGATACTAGGAAACCATCCAGTCTTGGCAAGCCTGTCTCTGATGTTGGGTTTTCTGACACTCAAGAAGCTATATGAATTACTGCGGTGGTGGATATGATGCCAGAAGCAGAGCAAAAAGCAGACAAAAAAGTACAATAGCTTGTCTCATTCTAGCTGGAAACAATTACATTAATCAGGAATTGCACCATACCCTAACTGGAGATTTATAGGATGAAAGACCTGTAGCTTGAAATTTCAAAAAGGTGGAGGAGTTTTCTTCTCCCATTTGTCAGTTAATTAGGAAGAAAAGCAGTTACAGAGCTCCATTGCTTACATGTTTGTACTGCTCATAATTTTCCAGCAATGGAAAAGTCTTCAAGGAACTAGTAGTTTTCTGCTTGCCCTATAAAGAGTCAGTGCATTTTAACTTTGCATCACTGACAGAAAGCACCGTGTTCATAAAATGGCTGTCAAGGGACCCAGCCTGGCTGAATCTCATTCCAGTTGCTTCCAACCACATCTACTGGAAAAGCTACCCTGACAACACACACAAATAATAAAACCTACTACAGCAAAGTTTAATGTGGGTAGGAAAAAAAGAACAAAAAGAAAACATTTATTATGTGGGCAACACAGAGGCAAAACCTGAAATCACCTAAAGCAAGTTAAAACTGCTGGGACTGAAAGATTAGAAAAATAAGTTTTTCTTTGAATTTTGAAATTCTAAAGTCTCCTGACATACCTATTTGCCTGAGAAAGTTTAAGTTAAGGAGATATATTGGACAAACAAAAAGACACTAAAATCTGCATATGCCTTTCAAGGTAGTACCCCAAGTTGTTGCAATTAGTTTAAATTGATTCAGAAAGAATTTAAACTACACCAAAAAAAGTTTTCAGAGGAAGGAAGGAGTGTAATTTGCAGGATGGATTTTCCTCCCTGTTGTACTGACTTTGCTATTTTGTTTTGTTTTAAACTCCTATAAGGCTTCTAAATCTGTAGTTCATCCTTGTTAAATTTTTAAAGTATGGAAACACAAACTTAAGGCAGGAGGATACAAAACATGCCGTTCCTTTTTTCACCTTCCCAGTTAATATTTGATAATTGGCTATGAAGCACTTATTTGAACAGCATCCAGACAATCTCAAATACTTTGAGTACCATTAAAAGCAGTATTGTTATGCAACTTACAAATGGCAATTTTCCCATGTCAGCCACCAATTATTTTTAACAGTCATTTGGCACAGCATGTGTGTCTGCTGTATCATTATCATGGTAAATGCTTTGTTTATTGAAAACCCACTCTCTGTGAACAACCAGACCAACCAACATTAGGTATTAAATAGCACTCTCCACACTGGTCCCTGAGCAAATGCTGTTACACTAATGTATTCAATTACATTATTGCAAGCAGCAGAATATTAGCTGCTGCCAAACACTTAAATATTCTTTTAAACCAACTTTGAACATCTTAAAGAATCTGGCTCATTTGGTATTTGATGTCACTGTTAGAAGAGTTGAAATGAGGGCATTGCCATGGTATGGCATAGGAAGACATGAAGCAAAGAGCATGTCTTTGGGTTACCCAAGTCCCAAAAGGTCCAGAGTTGGTTCAGCTAAGAGACATGTGGACAGAGGATGGACTTGACCATCCTTCTGCTCCCCACCATCCTTCCAAGAAGGATCAGTAGGGAAAAAGGATTGGAGAGGGATCTCAAGGACACAGTCTTTCTGAAGAAAAGGGAGAGAATAAGCAAATTTTTCTTGTGCACTGAGGGAGAGCTGGGAAAAAGGTTTTGTCTCTATATATTGTCCTCCAAAAAACCCACACAGAAACAGATACATACCATCCTGGGAAAACTTAAGAAAAGGAAAAAGCCCAAACCACAGGGGTTGTCATCTTGGATGATCCATCCCCTTCTATAAACCTGAGCACTGCTTCCCATTTGGCAGGAAAAGATCATTTTAAACATCCCTAACTGACATGCTCCACTGCCCAACACTCTGGTTTTCCTACCATACAAAACCATCTATCACAAGTCAGTAAAAACCCAGGAAGAGAGGAAATACTAAACAGGCTGAGCTGTCCCCAGCTTTCAAATACTGACATGAAAAAAAGATATCAAACTTCTCACAAGCATTATATTTCACAGGCTAAACTATAAATGTATTGAAGCAAGTCAGCCTTTGAAACTTTTCATTTAGCTCTATGAAGATAAACAGTAGATCAGCATTTTCATTAAAAAGAAATGTCATGGCTCATTCCTTCCTGTGATTGAAGAGGAAGCAGCAACATCTTTCAAAACTCAGGGGAGAAACATATGCTTGCAATAAAAATAATAAATAAAAATGTGATTGTTGTTCCATTAACTGTTTCAGTCTGATTATAATAACTTCGTGATTGGGAAGAAGTCCCATCTTAAAAACCCTATGTAATAATACAATAGACCTTGAACAAAACTGCTTAACACCTGAAGAGATTTTAAATGGAGGCAGGTCAGAAAGTCCTTACACAGGCAGGTGTGGAGGACATATAGTATTTAATAGCTAGTAGGACTGGCCAAGATGGGAGACTCCAGCTGGCACAAAGGGATCAAAAATAGGTCTTTCCTTTTGATGTCAAAAACAATCAGGTTGGGATGGCTCAAAGACTGGCTGTGAACATGTCATTGCCCACAAAGGAAACCACTGCCATGAAACAAGAGATGGTGTCCTTGCATCCACAGAGCCTGCAGTGTTATGGAGGAATGTCCTGTGGTTAAAGGCTACTAAGATACAGAACAACGAGCAAATAAAGAGCAAAGGAAATCAGTAGGGTCTCTATAAAATATCTTCCCTCACTACAGATCTTTTAATATCAGAACTTTTCATTAGAGGGTACAAGTATCAAGAATGGATTTGTCAACAAACATTTCTTCAGGATTAAGTGACTGGTATGGGGGAACATATCATGAGAAGTTTTTGAGAAGGGCAAGGAGATACTTGAAATTCTCTTAGAGGCCAGGTTTGCCATAAAGATGCAAGGAGTATTAAACTAAGAGCAGGAAATCATCAGCTTGAAGATGTGACTGATGCATTGAAAAGTTTTCTTTCTCAAATAGATGATGCACTTCCCACTAAAGATCTTTATCCATTCTGGGTCTCTGCATTAGATACATAGAATGAAAAGGAACATGTGAGGAAGTACAGAACTTTTAGTCAGATGCTTCCACCAGTCAATAGGGCAACTTTGGCTGCTTTAACTGAACATCTTTACAGGGTACAGAAGTGTTCTGAAATCAATCTCATGAACCCTCACAATCTAGCCATGGTGTTTTCCTCGTGCTTATTTCAAACTAAAGGTCAAACTAGTGAAGAAGTCAATGTAATTGAAGATCTAATTAAAAATTTTGTGCAACTTTTTAATATAAATGAAAACCAAACCCAAAAAATGGATACAGCGAAGAGCTTTATTACCAGGTGGAAAGACACTCTGGTTTCCCAGGCTAGAGATTTGCTTATTGAAGTTAACGTGGAAAGAAAGGAGCCAGACTGGAGTATTATAATCAGGGTATCACCTTTGACAGAAGCAGAAAAATGGACTAATGTTTTAGGAATCAATAAAATTAACATCTGCCTCCATAGAGTTGCATAGAGCAGCATGTGAAAGATGTGACTGATGGAGAAAATGGACAAGAAGAGAGGAAGCCTGAAGAAGCAGTAGCTGACCCTCCCAACATTGCAAGCAGTGTATCTAGTTCTTATGACCTAAAATCATAAGAAATATGTAAATATGAAAACAGGAGACACAGTAGCTCCATCTTACAGGCAACACATGACAACTCCACTAGGGTCCACAGCATGATGATATTAATGGGTATGTAGCCAACTTCCAGGTAAACAGTCACACTGGCCTTGGTCTCCCCTCACATGCTCTAGAAGCCATCAGTAGTGCAACCTCCATGCTCTTTCCACTACTCTCCTTCCTCTGCTAGTAGTCTGACACAATCCAGGATAGGAGTTGACTTGAGCTGCTGGGTATTGAGATGGAAGCTAATGCTTCACTTATTTAGGCTGTAGCATGGAGTCAAACACCTAGAGGCACCAGGGAAGCTGCACAGGAGCTGCTTCTTGTGTGTCATGTTATGCTAGAACTAGTCATAAGAGATGGAAACAGAAGTGGCAGGCTTGGGTTTAGATCTCTGGGAGAGGTAAGAGCAAAAGAGATAGGACAGTTATTAGACCAATGACTGGAAATAAACTGCTCAGGTGTTAAACCCATCTTCCAGAAAGTAGGACTCCTGGCAGTTTGTAAAAACATTCAAAACAAAGAATCTCACAGCTATACATCACTGATTGGATGCTCCAAATGGCAAGCTGGAATGCAAAAGCCTCCAAATCTTGAGAAACAGAATAGGCACTGATTACTGGACAAGAATTGCTGAGCAATCTCAAGCCAAAATTTAGCTTCTGAAGTCCATACTTTTCTCCCTTTTTGCTCAATGATGTGTAAACTCCCACCAAGAACAGAAAAGACTAGTCATCCTCACATAGCAGCTTTCTGCAAGAACCCAAATTTACAAGCCAAAGCAAAGACCTGAAAGTTTTGGATGTTTACACAGGGTTGTTCCCCAGCTCTTTAGTACTGTGATGTAGTATACCAGTAATTTAACATAAATATATAACTGTACATAAAAAGTATACACAGAGCCACTCATTAAAAGCATTCAGAAAACCAGCAGACAAGGAATTGGAAACCTTCAGTGTTGATCCTGACTACTTACTTTGTGTTAACTTTAAAATAGTAACGATTTTCTTTCATCTTAAATACATGAACAATGAAGTAAAACAATGTCAAGTCAGATGAGAAAATCCTAAGTCACTTCAAACAGTTGAGATGTGATGCACACTGTAAGTACAGTTCTGCTTTCAGCAGATTAAAGTACTCTCAGATCTATATTTTTTGTTCTAGTCAAAGGCAGATACATTGCATAAAACATCAGGGAGCTTTCTTTGATCAGTTGCATATCTTTACATTTCTTGTTAAACAGTTATAAAAATAAAAAAGCTTTATAAGAGCTAAATTTAGAGGATATTTATACTTTCCAAATGACAGGCCAATCAGGGTTGAATTTAGTACCACTTTTGAGGTGTAAAAATAAGTATTTGTTTTTTGTGTTATATCTCTAGAGAAGATAAAGGAATAATCCACAGCTCTGTGGAAAACAAGTCCTTTCTTAGAGAGGGTTGTTACCTTCATTGAAATAAACTTCTGCTTAATATCACTGGATTAGAATAGTGAAAGGTTCCAAGTGTTAATAGGGCCTTCTTGTAGCACTCTGGAAGTCCATAGGAATGATAAAACTGTCTTAATTAAGTCTAAAGATTTTCTCAGCATAAGAGATTATCCCTCTGGGAGACAGCCAGAGCAGTTCTTTGTCTTCAACAATTAGAACAGATCCAAGGTATGAATGGCAAAGCCCAGAAGAGGACTATCTAAAAATAAAGCGTGGCAAGGACAAGGTGGTGGTTCAGCCTCAACCTATAGCCTTGTTTATTGTGGGGGGGTTTAAGGCTTTTCCAAAAATAAAACTGAATTTGGGCTACCAAGTTTTTATATTGATTTTCCACTGTCATGAAAAAGGAAGGTTAATTAACTTCTACAGAATTGGAAGAAGATTAACCATAGAATATATATAAAAGCCACACTTGAGCCACAAAGGATGATTTCTCCATCTTTTTTTTTTTATCTTGCAGCTCTGCAGACTTTAGCACCCAGCAAAATAAATCTAACCAGACAATGAGAGGCTGCTTTTCCTTGGACCACACTTGCTTGCCAGATCATCAAGTTGCACTGAGCACCATGGATGCATTGAAACAGTTTTCCTTGTCTGCGTTACCTAGGCAACTTTGTTTTAACAGTCAGAGCAAGAGAGAAGGAAAGAAGGAATTCTTCTTAAAACATCAAGAAATCAAGCAACATTCTGGCAGATTAAAGGAGTTTTAGCTCCATTTTTTTTTCTAAACTACTCAGACATATGTAAATTCAAAGAGATGTAGGTCAGCTCTTCTGTCCTTTCCCAAGTCATATCTGAAACCATGACAGGGCAACCACTTTGAGCAGTATCTTAATGTCTACTTGCAAATCCCACCCCTCATCTCAGAAATTATATCTTTCATCATCTAAGACACTCAGGGATTTTTCAGAAGGGCCCTGCTTTGTGTTTTAAAAGAGCATATTTTTCTCACGATAGCAATATATCAAGTCATTTCTGAAGTCTTGGCCCTTCCAGAAAGATGCTTAGTGGTTATGCAAACGAAGGCCATCTCAATTTCTGTTTTGATTTTATCAACACAGAGCAATGGATTTATATACACAATTCTTTCAGAGTGTAGAAGGCAATTTCATCCTGATTTGCAAGAGGACAGCTAAGAGCTGTGTAGCTCCATTCCTTTAGTGGTCCACTCTAAACAATCCCTGCATCTGTCTTACAATATGCTTAAATGCACAATATAAAACCTATATGATCCCAACTCTATATATGTTAAAAGCATATACCTGTACCTGAGCTATACACCTGCTAATAACATTGGGTCTTATTAGGGTAACTTCTCTGCACATCACTCAAATCTTTCAACTCTTCCTCATCTTTGGATAATAATGACACCAGGTATTTTTGGTACAATAGTACTTGCAGAAATGAAGGGTTTCTGTAATTTCCAGCCCAAAGAGCTGTGGTGAGAAGAGTTAAATTCAGTTGGCAACTGGTCACATGTTGTATTCCCCAGGGCTCAGTTTTGAAGCCTGTTGTTGATCTGGACAAGAGGATCGAGTATGTTTGCAGATGGCATCACGTTTGGCAGTTGTGTCCATGTGCTTGAGAGTATGAGGCTCTACAGAGGGACCTGCACAGGCTGGATGGATGGACTGAGGCCAGTGGGATAAAGGTTCAAAGTCAAGTGCCACACTGTGACACTTTGGTCACAACCACCCCATGAACACTCCAGGGTTGGGGCAGAGTGGCTGGAAAGCTGCCTGGTGGAAAAGGCCCTGGCAGTTCTGGGTCAACAGCTGGGCTTGATATCTAAGATCTCTTCTAACCAAAATGATTCCATGATTCTATTATTTATCTGAAAACTGAAATAAATTGTGGGTTTTTCAACCAGCACCTCTACATGCACACTGCAGTGTTTATGACTGCCAGTTTTGTGTTTTCTCACATCATCTGCAGCTTCTGTATCTTTCCATCAAATTGATATAAGAGATGGGGAATTATTCTCCATTTCTTTATAGGATTGGAATCTGTATTTACTACCAAAATCTATAGAAATAATTTATAGTAATAAAAAGATTTTTGTCTGTAGCTTTGATATTCTCAGACAAGACAGTTGCCAAGATGTCCAATTCATATCATTGCTTGTAGGATTTTTTTGTGTCTAAGGTAAGAATCTGTTCACTAGGAAATCCACTGGGACTTCCAACTCATCTTTCCACTACATATCAAGCATTTAAGGGTAGACATCCTCCTGATAAATAACTTCAGTAGTACACCTTGGGAAAAATAGCTCAAATAACTTCCAATATTAGACATTCTCTCCTGGCCACGTTTGAGCAAAATAATTTGCAAATACCAGCTACAACAGGATAGGGATGAGTGATGAGAAAATATCTTTTTTGCATTCATAGGCTTCAGTGTATTCTTTCCAAGTAGTTCAACATAGCTATGTGTTAAAATGCTAATGCCAACCATTTGCATAGCCTCCTCTGAATAATAAATAGCAGAGACTTACTGAATAAGAACCACAGAGTGAATTCCATGTCTACACAGACACACCACTGGCCTTACAGTCTCTTTTACCTGTTTCAGGATATTTTATTTCACTTTCTTGGGAAACCTCAAGAGATATTTTGCTTTTATTTTCATGTTTATATTGACTAAGATTTATCCTTTGTTGCACTGATCCCCACTGCATGTGCTTCTCCACGCCCTGGAAATCCTCTCTCCCACCCCCAAGAATTAGTTTTCACATTGATGTTAACAGTTCTTTCCCATATCTGAAAAAAAATAAAAATCCTGATTTCCAGGCAGCAATAACTATCCAAAGAAGACATTTTATAGCAAGTCATGACTGTAAGGCACTGGAAGAAACTATCTCTGTCTTACAGGACTTTATCCATGCATAGGTGGCCAATAGGACAACCACTATTTGGACACAACAGCAATTTAACCAACCTTCATCTTTTTTAGATGGCTTTTGGGGCTTTTTGTTTATGAAAGGGTGGCTAATAGGTCCTAGTCATCACTGCAATTATACAAAATCAAATCTACACAAAAACTAACTTTCCCTCTGGCTCTAATTTTGATATCAGAGACTTTTTCTAAGCTCAAAATGCAATATGAGACCATGGTGGAGAGAGTAAACCTAACTTCATTTTAGGGGAAGGAAGGACAACTGATGGTAAAAGAAGCATCTCCAGGATGATTAAAAATTCCTTTCAAATTGACTGCATGTGAAGTAATAAAAAACACACAAAAGCAAAGCAGTTTGCAAAGTAGCTGAATTTGCCCCAAGTGTCTGCCAGGACCCAGACTCCAGACCTGCACCACATACATAAATATATAGATATGTCTTAGACACATGCAGCTATTGCAGGGGCACGATGGAGGTGGTTCCTCATAGGACATGGCTGGAGCAACATATTTTGCAAGATGGAGCTTCTATTGTGGAGAACCAAATTTCATGACCATATTTCAGGTAGGTGTTAGCATATTATACCTCAAAAAGATGCACATTTAGGTCTCAACAGAGAGGACTTCACACCTGCAACCACACAGCATAACCCCAAACCAATTTAATTGTACTAATTTCAGCTAATGAAGCAGTGCAGATGAAAACCTCTTAGACAACTGTTACACACACACCCTCTCCAGTAAGTCTGTATGAAAAGGCTGAAACCTGGTCATAAAGTCAACAGCACATTTCATTGCTGTGAGCAAACCAGGACATTATCCTGAATTTTTGGGTATTCACATTCAAAAAGCCACCACATTGCAAACTAAAATTTATGTTGTGCCTTAACACTGTAGGAAGTGTTTCTGCTCTGTGGGTTTGGGGAGAGGCTGTTTATTTTCTAAAAGCCACTCATGTAAGTGTCAGTAAGGTCAGAGGAATATAGAATCATAGAATCATTTTGGCTGGAAGAGATCATTAAAAATATTTAAGTATAAAAATGATCTTAAAGTTGGGTTTGGTTTTGTTTTGAGGTTTCTTTTGTTGTTTTGTGTTTTTTTTATAAACAGGTATATTCTAGCTCTCTCTTTTTACTGAAAATTACACTAAATGTCAAAATATCTCCCTCTAGTCTTCTGTCTGCATTTATTAAGTCAAATGTTGTTTCATACCAGATAAGAATTGTCACCATAGGGGGACTTCTGAACAAAACACAGGGTTCAGAATCATAACTATCACTGAACAAATATCTACCATGGAGTAAATTCATACCAAGAATGGTATGGAAAAAAGAAACCTGAAGTTTGCAAATCTACTGCTATCACCATGTAACACTCCAGTGTGGCATCAAGAATTATGTTGTCCTTGCTTTGAAAAGCACTACACATTTTACCATGGTACCATGCTAGAAAAACATAAGACCAATCATAGATCCTCTATCTAGGAAGTTTTAAAAAGTGGTTGCGTAATTAGTGGTGAATAACATGATGATTTCCTGGAAGCTTTGAGTTATTCTCCCTTACCCTGACAATATGTGGATATGCTTCCTGGGTAAACTTAAGGAAATTTATTCTCAGATTTCCCTTTAATTCATGAGGCAGGAACAGTAAGCTAGCCAAGACCTAGATCTAGATACTTCACGGCTTCTAAATAACAGAGCCAAGAACTGCTGAAGTTTTCAGTCAAAGGTTTTAAATTAGGATGACCCTAACAGAGGTGCCAGTAAAGCCCAGTATGTTCCTTTCAGTTGAAAAGTGCATTGTTACAGAAGGACAGACAAAGAGTTATAGAATCATTTTGGTTGAAAGATACATTTAAGATCATCAAGTCCAACCATCAGCCCAGCATTTCCATATCCCTCAGCACCACAGGTACAAAGCTTTTCAACCCCTCCAGGGATGGTGACTCCACTACTGCCCTGGGCAGCCTTTTCTAGGGATTCACAAGCCTTTCAGGGAAGACCATTTTTCCAAATGTCCAACCTAAATCTCCACTGGCACAACTCATCACTTCTTCCTTGGCAGAACAGACCAACCCTCACTGAACACACTCCACCACTTCAATATCCTTCTTGGAGTCAGAGGTACAAAACTGAACCCAGGATTTGAGTTGTGGCCTCACCAGTGCTGAGTACAGTGGGACAGTCACTGCCCTAGTCCTGCTGGCCACACTATTTTTTATACAGGCCAGGATGCTGTTGGCCTTCTTGGCCACCTGAGCACACTGCTGGCTCATCTTCAGCCAAATATCAACCAACACCTCCAGGTCCTTTTTCTGCTGGGCAGCTTTCCAGCCACTCTGCCCCAAGCCTGGTGCATTCATGAGGTTATTCTGAGCCAAATCTAGGACCTTGCACAAAAAAAGGAAAGCTAACAAAGCCTTGACTGACATTCAGGTTGAACCCTAGTTAAATTATATAGAGAGATATTACCTATCAGAGAAAATAAAAGGTATTGCTGACATTGACACACCAGAGCCAAAGCTGCACAAGTCTCAGAACTGACAGCATGCTTGATATTGCCCAAATGAGGGAGCAGGAGTTACAAATGGCCAACACCTGCTGCATTACTGTTTTGGATTCTTTTCTCTTAAGCCTGTGGGCATAATTTTAAATTTCTGTTCCATTTTACCAGACCAAAGTTTTCTGTGAAGGCACCATCTGTAGCAATGAAATTCCCACCCAGTTCCAATTTCTGACACAAACCAAATGAAAATGATTTCTACAAAAAGAGCTACATTGAAGTACATAACTTCAAAAAGGAATCCCTTGTTGGTCAGTTTAGGGTCACCTCTCCTGACCCCTCCTCCTCATAGGTGCCACCCTCCGACTTACTGCACCTCAACATGGGACGCAAGATTTAGCAGTGACCTTGGTCTGCACTGGAGCAAGTCTGAGGAAGATCCTTTCTGCACCTCAACCCTTGGCAGTAACTCTATCCATTAAGTGTTTTCACTGGTAGAATCAGACACTGTCTATGAGAACATGCTGTTAACTGCAGCAAATGCATCACTGAAGAGACTGAGCTGAAAAGTCAAATCACTGAACAGAATTAGTTCTGTTGTAGCTCAAATCAGGACACTTTGAAACAACCACCATCCTCTGAGGAGCTGGAAGGTTGGTGTACATGCCTTTTCTGGCCTTTGAAAAGAACATTCCAAATGGCAAACAAGCAGCTTTTCCACAGTGTAACTTGAAGTTGTCTATTATTAACACCAGTGACACACTCAGCTGAGCCTACAAGCCCTTTTCCCTCGTCACTGCACACAGACAATCAAGAGAAGATTGGGGTGGTGATTAAAAAGTAAGGCTGGAGAGGCAAGGCAGGGCTGAGGCCAACCAGAAAGTCCCTGATACAGGAATGCAATCTGAGTTTTAAACAGATGAACCTTGATAAGGCCACTATCTCTCTGCACACTGAATCCCTGAACAACCTGAGGAGCTGTTGCTGTTTCCTAATACTTAAGTTGCAGAGATAACCAGTGATTTGTGATATATAGATAACCAATGCAACATCATCTTCCTTAACCTGCAGACATCCTGTAACAATTTTTGGGCCACTCAGCAGGTTGTATGGATGCTTTACCCTCCCCAGTGTGAAAGCAGATGGAAAGACTACTCATGACTTTCTACATTAGCATATTGTACCAAACGTCTCCTAATCAGATGGAAAGAAATAGGGTAGGAACCAAGCCTGCAAGAACATTCAGGGGGTTTGCAATGAATTAGGTCAACAGTGCCAGATGTAATAGACTCACTCCTTCCTCATTCTAGGAGCTGATTTGAGATAGAACAGACCTTAAAGACTATTTAATTCCAACCCCCCAGCAACAGGACCAGGGATACCTTCATTTAGTCCACATTGCTCAAAGCCCCAAACCACCTCACCTGGAACACTTCCAGGGATGAGGCATCCACAATCTCTGGCAATCAATTGCAATGGCTCACCACCTTCGTAGAGAATTTCTTCCTAATATCTAATCTAAATCTCTCCTTTTTCAGTTTGAAAACAGTATCCCTCATCCTATCACTACACTCTCTGATGAAGAGTCACACTTCACCTTTACTCTCAGCTTCTTTAAGTACTGAGAAGCTGCAAGAAGGTCTCCCTGGAGCCTTCTCTTCTGAAGGCTGAGCAACTCCCTCAATCTGTCCTTACAGCAGAGGGGTTCCAGACCTCAGATCATTTCTGTGGCTTTCTCTGGGCCCACAGCAACAGGTCCACATCTTTATGTTGAGGAACTTGAACACAACACTCCACAATACTTGAAGGGATCCTGTCCCCTACCTCCTAATGTTTATCTACCACAAAGCTCACTTTTTTAACAGGATGATTTGCAGCTTTTTTTTCTAGATTTCCAGGGATTTTTGTGGATTGGTTTTCTATTGGATTAATGATAGTACAAGTAAAGGCCTGAAGCTAGTGCAGTGGAAGCCACAACTAGGTGGCAGGACTGAAGTAAGCAGATAGGCTTGTGTTAGACCTCCTCATTTGACTGTTTTCTTAAATGGAGGGAAGAGGGGGAACAAACAACATGAGAGATGTGAAGACAATGATTCTCTTAAAAAATAAGTTCTCCTAAGTACTAATGTAACAAAACAACAACAAAAGATTAAAACATGAGAATACAAAATTAAAACTTAATGACAAACTTTACATCATATTCTCAAATCCCCATACTAATAATAGAAAGTGTAAAGTTTACTAGAAGTTCTTTGCAGGATTGAAGTCATAAGCTCAAAGAAGAGTTAAAAAGGATACTTTCTTTTCCATGTTTTGCTCTTTAAAGTGTTGCCATGTACTGGATACATTTTATGTGCTTAGAAAAATGGCAAGAGAGGTCTCAGCAACTAGGAGATTTAGAAGGAAATTGTCACTTTCTACTCAAGTAACAATTTTGTAAATTCTAGATGTGACAGTAACAATCAAAAAGTAAATTATGGTTGGAGAGAGGTTGGTGATGGGAAGGGTTTGACAAAGAGCTCCACATGCTTAGTTACAGAGGCTTGGTCAGGAGTTAGTTGTTATAATGCACTTCTACAGAGCAATAGTAGCATCTAGTGGATGTGAGGGAAACTTCAACAGCAGAACCTGGCAGCTCTGTATTCACCATCAGGAATGGAAATAAATTTGAGGAGAAAACAAGGGTATAGAATCATAGAATGGTTTGGATTGGAAGGGACCTTGAAAGGTCATCTAGTCCAACTGTCTGCAATCAGCAGGGACATCTGCAACTAGAGCAGGTTGCTCAGAACCCCCAACCACCTCACCTGGAACATTCTTCCTTACATCTAGTCTAAATGTCCCCTCCTTCAGTTTAAAACTATTACCCTTTTTACTATCCCTACAAGTCCTTGTGAAAAGTCCCTCCCCTATCTTTCCTGTAGGTTACCTTTAGGTCCTGGAAGACAATAAGGTTTCCCTGTAGGTCTCCTTCTCTTCTCCAAGCTAAACAACTCAACTCTCATCAATAACTGATTTTGTGAGGAGTCACATCTGTGGTGGGGTTTGCTGCTTCTTGATAGTTTCTCATTGTTGAAATAAGAGCACTTCAGTCTGGTTTCTTCTACCAGCTCATAACACATTAAGCGTCTTCCCCTTCCCTCTACTGTCTTCCTATCATCCCTGAATGTATATTAGACTAAAAAATAGTAATCACTTATTCAGAGCTAATTTCCCAGAGGTAAGAACCTCATTAAAGTTTGCCACAAAAACATTCCCACTGGGAATAAGCTAGAAGTGGCATTCAGAAATAGAAACCAGCTACAATAGCCAGCAAGGTCCCATGAGACCAACCAGCTATCACCTCAACATAACAAACCTGCCCAAGCAGAGGTGCCCAGGGACCTACTGCACAAACATACTGGACCTGGCAAACTCCTGAGGACCAAGTTTCCAAAAGAAACAGGCCAATAACAGTGCTGAAGTCAAAGACTACCTGGAGCAAAAGATACAAGGAAGAGCCTGTACCATTTGGTTTCCACCAAAAAACCCTAAATTTCTACAGTAAATGGCAATTAAACATATTCCTATAAAGCAATTCTCCACCACCTCATCCACTAGGAAAGCAACCAATCTTCACATCCCCTGGGACTTAGGTTCTTTATGCAAACCAGGATCTGACTAATAATACAACAGCCTGAAAAGCAATGTTCCCAACCACTCTGCTTTAGGACCATTGAACATCATATTAGGGTTCTGAAGCTGAAATGCTTTATAGCCCCCTGAGGGACAACATTTTGCTCTTCTAGCTTTAAAGATACAGTATCTAAAGCAAGAGAATTTTGCCTCTTAAGTCCAACATAAATGCACAAATAAGGATTTATCTGACAGCATCTATATCCCCATATTCAGTGCAGGCTTGCTAGACCCCAAAGTGATGCCTTAGCATCATTCCCATCTTCATCCCTCCAACTCCCTCCCCTCAAAGAAAAATGTAATTTTGAACAAGACAATGAGCTGACATGATCTTAAAAGAAAAAAATTCTTAAACCTAATTCAGTTTCTTCCTTACTGCTTACTTGGGCTACAGATTGCCTCTTCTATCATTTATTGTTTGTATTAAAATAGTGAGCTATGGTCAAAACTGAGGTTAAAATTATAAAGGGAAATTCAGAGCTTTTTCAGAACATTCTGTACCTACAAATAGATATATTGACTTCTTGGGATACTTCCTTCAAAATTCAACTAATCAGTTAAACTGTCCTTCGAGCCACTTCCGGTTTTCCTTGACTTATCCCTTATGGGAATAAATGGATGGAGCAAAATTTCAGTCTGTATTCAGCCCAGAATATACACTCAGATTTCCCAAGTCTCATATTAGCCAACTAATTTCCTCAGCACATGCCTTGACTCATTTGTTCAACACAAACATTACATATTTGTTGAATTCAACCAAAATTTCTATTTCAAATGAATTTTTTGCTTTTTCATCTCCAGATTAAACAATTATAATTTGTGGTTTTGTTTCAGCTTGTTTCCAGGCTCCTAACAGCAGAGAAAACAGAAACCACATTTTTAAATTATTTTTAGCAAACTCCATTTCTATC
This sequence comes from Bucco capensis, assembly GCA_013396975.1. Lineage (NCBI taxonomy): Eukaryota > Metazoa > Chordata > Aves > Piciformes > Bucconidae > Bucco > Bucco capensis. Next base: position 3,961 of record VWZO01000241.1, on the reverse strand, counting down.
TATACTTCTTTTCTTTCCATTGTCTTATCCACTCATCCCAGGAAAGCCTGGTCATTTCCTATATCAGAAAAAAACCACCAAGGAGATTTGATGAAATAAGTCCTATTTTACTGCTTTCTACACAGGAACAAGAAGAGGATAAAAGTCAAGTACTCACAGATGATCCTGTAATGTTAGAAGCTTCATGAGTATTTGGGTGGATAGGCAGAAATATATACAACTTCTAAGTATCTTCAGAGTCTGCCAACTCTTGCTTATACCAGCCATCCAAAGAGAAGACCAGTCCCTGAAATGCCGTGTGCCACTGGCCTACACCACGCAGACATCTAAGGCCATCCTAAGGGATAACATGGCTGTACAGGCTGGTTCATCATATTTTACAGTTAGAGAAACTGATACTTGGCACCATCAAGAAGAGCCTGGCTCCATCCTCTTGACACCCTCCCTTCAGATACTCCTATCCATTGATAAGGTCCCTTCTCAGCCTCCTCTTCTCCAGGCTAACCAAACCCAGATTCCTTAGCCTTTCCTCAGAAGGGAGGTGACCCAGCTCCTCATCTTTCTAACTGTTGGAATTGCTCCAAGAGCTCCATGTCTTGTGCTGAGGAGCTCAGAACTGAACAGTACTCCAGGTGGGGCCTTGCTAGGGCTGAGCAGAGGAGGAGAACCTTCCTGCCCTACCAGCAATCCTCTTGCTGTGCTTGATCACCACTATGAGGAACACAGCTTCTGTGAGGCTCTCAGCAGATGAAGCCCTGTAGTTTGCTGCCTCTCTTCAGAGCATGCAAGGAACAATGCGTGACTTCTCCAGACACAGGGTGTATGTACCCTGTGACGAAAGGCAGCCATAGGTTTTGTAGAGCTGAAAGCAACTCCACTTCTAGTTGTGAAACCTGAAGCTGTTCTCAGACATGGTAGATGCTCAAGTCAGAACCATTTTGGTTAGAAGAGACCTTTAAGATCATCAACTCCAACTGAAAGTCATACAAAGACAGGACAAACATGGGGAACATTTGCACTAGACTTTCACTGGTGACCTTTATCCATTCCTTTACAACTTTCCATTAATTCCTTAACACCCAATTAAGACAGACCAACATGAAGGAATATCCTTGTGCTTTTCCAAACCATCCCACAGCCCTGTAAGCTCATATTGTTATTAGCTGAGCTGTTCTCCCTCTACCTCCTGGCAACTCATGTCTCCCCCAGCAAGAGCCAATCTGCAAATAAAGAGGACCATAAAACTGTCAAAGCCTCATCCATTACAGAACAGAGAGCTTGACACCTCTTGTTGCTGGAATTTACAGACTGCTTTTTAGTTTTATCATTTTCTCCCTTTAATGGTAAAATCAGTTAATCCTGGATGGCACCATAAAACTTGCAAACAGAGGTAGACCATAAGTCTGAGAGCTTTGTAGCACAAATCCCTGTTGTAAACAGCAGCAGTGCTTAACTCATTCCATTTCTGCTTCTCTTGCAGACCTGAGGCAGGCTACAAAACTTATCTAATTAGCACTACTAACAGTGCTGCAATTCCTGTCCTTTCAAGGTAGAAAGGGGCCTGAAGGCACAAGTCCCTTCATTAGTGAAGTACATTTAGATTTGGAGTGGGGAGGTGAACCTGTTTGATGAGAAGACTCAAGAGGATAACACTGGAGGGTTCAGATACTGTAGGCACAGGGTGGAAATCTTAATTTTAAGCCAAAATACACACCTTCCATCCCACATATAGTCATGCAGACCTCCCTCATTTGCAATTCCACAGATAACAAGAGTCACTCAAGCACTCAACGTTAACAAATGAGGTTTTCATCCAAATGTTAGCATGGGATCCCAAGGGAAAGCCATCACCATCTGCTCCATCATCTCACCACATGCCACTGGGGGCTGGCAGCCCATCATGTAAACCCCTCCAACACATATCCTGCTGGGACAGTCTGAGAGCAGTACCACAGGAACTCCAATGCATCCTCTTAATGGATTACTGAAACTTTAATCAGTTTTGTGAGAGTTTGGATGAATTACAAAGGCAATAGAGACCTGCACCTGTGATTCTGGGAGTTAATAAAAAGGAAGCTGGACCTCATCCTTTGAGGTAGTCTCAGGGACTACAAAATCCCACAAAAACAACAAAAGCAACACAAAAATCCAAAACTACACAAACCTGATCAGATCCAAAACATTAGATTGTTTCTGCTCACCAACATATGGCTTACAGAGGCAGTTCTGGAACTGATTTCAGACATGTAGATTTTTCCCATTTCATAGAATCATAGAGCTACTGAATGGTTTGGATTGGAAGAGACCCTCAAAGGTTGTCTAGTCTAACCCCCTGCAGTCATCAGTGACATCTGCAACTAGATCAGGTTGCTCAGAACCCCAAACAACCTAACCTGTAATAGTTCCAGGAATGGGGCACCTACCACCTCTCTGGGCAGCCTGAGACAGTGTCACACCACCCTCAGCATAAGCAATTTCTTCCTTTTATCTAGTCTAAATCTCTTCACAAAAGGTCTTGCTAAAAAGTCTCTCCCTACCTTTCCTTCTAGGTCCCTTCAAGGTCTAAAAAGCTGCAAAAAGTCTCCCTGGAGCATTCTCTTCTCCAGGCTGAAAAACCCCAACTCTCCCAGCCTGTCCTCACAGCAGAGGGGTTACTGTTGTAATCACTTCCATGACCTCCACAGACCTGCTCCAACAAGTTCCTTGTTATCATGTTACTAAACACCCAGCTGATGCTGCAGAGATGTCTCAAATGAGCTGCTGCCACTCATGTTCATAGTTCTCCTCACCAATAAGAAGTCCAGGGCAAAGTCCACACATCATCCCCACATTCAATATCAAACAGAAGAGACCTGACCACACACTCTGGATCTCAGCATCATATCAAGAAGGATGTGGAAAATGCATTGAAACCAAACCATAATCCAGATCTTGCCAACACCTAAGTACAAGTTTTGCTGCCAGTCTTCACAGAAGACAACCTACTGTAAGACCACATTGTATTGCATTGTTGGTTAAAAGAAGAGCAATAGTACAAGTCATGAACAATGCAAAGTTCTCATTTTCATTACATTTATTTTAATATTACTTTTTTGAAAGCCCTGTTTGAAATTTAGAGAACAAGCTAGGCGTAGAGGAACCTCATGAAGTTCAACAAAGATAAGTGTAGTGTCCTGCATCTGGGGAGAACTCCATGTACCAGGACAGGTTAGGGGTTGACCTGCTGGAGAGCAGCTCAGCAGTGAAGAACCTGGGAGTCCTGGTAGACAAGAAGTTCATCAGAAGCCAGCAACATGCCCTCATGGAAAAAAAAAGGCCAATGGTCTCCTGGGATGCATTTAGAAGAGCATACCCAGCAGCAGGTCAAGGCAGGTTCACCTCCCTCTATACCCTACCCTAGTGAGGCCACATCTGGAATCCTGGGTCCAGTTCTTGGCTCCCCAGTTCAAGGCAAACAAGAAACTACTGGAGAGAGTCCAGCAGAGGCTCCAAATCTACTGAGAGGACTGGAGCATCTCTGAGGAGGAAAGGCTGGGAGCTCTGGAGCTGGTTAGCCTGAAAAAGAGCAGACATCTCACTGCTTATCAATATCTAAAGGGTGGCAGCAAGAGGATGGGGCCAGACTCTCTTCAGTGGTGCCCACTGACAAGACAAGGGGCAATGGGCATAACGATCCCCAGAGGTCCCTTCCTGTTACATGGAAGTCGAAAGGGGATTTTGTGTAAGTGTTTAGAGGTTTGGAGATAGTTGTGTATGGTGCAATTGGGCAGGAACTGTTTGGACTAAAGGTTTAAGGTAAGAAGCATTTTGCAGTTTGGGTGTTCTGAGAAAGGAATATGTCAAGGTTGAAAAACAGAAAGAGTTGTTACAGATTGGCTATGTTTTGGTTTGTTTGGCCTTACAGATGGCTCTGTATTTCTTTTGTATGTGCCTTTTCTATCTAAGAAAGAAGTATACAAGG
>VWZO01000237.1:11167-42406 GCA_013396975.1 Bucco capensis | reverse complement strand
CAGACTGTGCCTGTGCTTCTAACTACTTGAAAGCAATCCCACACACACCTGGCAATGGACCTATTGACCTTGTACATAAAACCATATATCCAACATGCCAAGGCTGAGTAAGCAACTCATTGTAGGGGTGTGAATACGAACTAGCAGGAGGACAGCAGGTAGCCCTGCACTTTTATGTACTAGCCAAGAAATCAGATAACCTAAGTGGGGTTACCATGCCCTAACTCTTTTACTTGAGTTGAGGTGGGATTCTCAGTCCCTTGACATCACAGTGGCAAACTGAAATCTACTGAGGATTTCCTACCTTGTCCCTCAATAGCAAAGCATCCTTCCTGTTGATAAGAGAGCTTGAGCTGCCACAGAGTCTGCTGAGGTTATACTAGAACAGATTTAAGCCATGAGATGCAGGTGACACATCCCAAAGAATAACATTTACACACCCTACACATATCTACAGTCAGCAAAACATAGAAGGTCCCATTTAATGTTGTAGATGAGCAAAACCATCTTCTGCCTCCAAAAGCAGAGAAGTACTAACAACCCAGAAGATGTTAAAAATCAGTCTGATAGACTTAAAAATATGTCCCAATGACCAGACCTTAGAAACCCAAAGGAAAGCCTTCTGTGATGTGCTTTACTGAACAATCCTCTGACACATCCCTTTCCAATACCCCACTGGGTATTCCCTTCCCTTTGACAGCCCTCATGGAGGTGATTTCCTATCAGACATGTGAGAGACTCTACTGGAAGCCCACCAAATGCTACGTTTGAGCTGACCTGAGGATGTCAGGTTCCAATTCTAAACTCAGACCAAATTAGCAAGTGGTTATTGGTTGTCTCCACATTGCATTTGTCAGGAATGAGAATTCTTTGCCAAAATAAACCATTCAGCTTTATTTACAATGTGGACAGATTTTGTTACTCTCCCCCAGAGCATTATCCTAAAACACTGACAGCTCAGCCAGCCCTGGCCCTCTCCCGTTTCATGGGGAAAGGTTTGCAAGAGGGACTTGGTTTGCAACCAAGTCATTACATTGTCTGTTAGGAGTTCTGCTGAGGGCAACAAAACCTTCTCACCTCTACATCAAAGGAGAATAAACACAGAAACAAACTACTAGTGCCTGAACTTTTGTTGTGACAAACTGAGAATACAATCCACTTTGTGCTCTTCTCTAGCTTCATACTCAAGAAGCCTGAGGTCTCAGGGAAGTGGAGATGGATATCAGAGACCTTGGTACAATTGTCAGATCTCAGCCAGTTTTCTGCCTCCTAGCATGTAGTCTTGCCCAGAGTGTCCCACAGTCCTATAACACTCCTTCAGACCCAAAGCACAGGCTCCATACCAAAGCAGGAGGCATCCTCATGGAAAAGCATCTCTGTGTGGCCAAAGATCTATTTTGATCATGTTTGCCACCCCCTAGCATCCAGCCAGAATGATATGTCCCAGGCCCTCTGGGCACCTGAGTCTGTGCAGTCCACTAGTGTCTTCAAAGGCCATACAGCTTCAGGGATCTCTGGGAGCCTTGCCTGTGGTGAAGCTGAGGTCAGGTAGGTTCTGTGGAGATCCCATTAGCTGAATGACCTACCCAAAAACCAGGAGCTCAGTGGAGGCACTGGAGGTGAAGTGGAAGGGTACAGCTCAAAGACAGAAACTATGATGCTGGGGGTCTCCTCCATCACCCATGCCCTGGGAGTAAAGCCAAACTCCCCTCTCAGTTGTCCTACAGGCTTCTGCCAAAAGGGCAGTGAGCACCTGGGAGGCACAGAAGACAAGTGACTGAAGCATCCAAAAGCACTCAGAGACCTTCCAGGGGTCTCAGCTACAAGACACACTAAGGTCACTGCCACCAGAGCTTCTTTTTCAGCTATGGCATGTCCCTTTCCCAACACCTCAGCCACCCACATCCACCAGATGAAAACATGCATCTTCAGAACAGCAGCAGGAGGACAGGAGAGTGCTCCAGGTATGCAGTCACATCCAAAAAGATGGGTCAAAACCTAAGCAGCAAGGGTAACCAAACTGGGTTTGTGATTCACCTTTTCCAGCCTCCTTCAAATGGAATCAGAATATGTCAAAGGAGATTGAGTAACCCACCTGACCCAGTACTGCTCACAGAGAGGAGCCCGCCTGCCCTTGTAAGCTCTGGTTGCTCTCTGGGTAACCTGACCTCCTGCCTGAGAGCACAAAACAGGCCAGATGACACCCAGAGGGACAGTAAGTGCCCAGCCTACACATGCCTTCTTGAGTCCAGGTCCAAAGAGGCTCTGGTATCACCCTGGTGCTCTGTCTTGGCTGACAGTTGCAGGGTTCTCAATGATCTTGTGCTTTCACCTCACCATGAAGGCAGCAGAGCTTTTTTCCCCCAAACAGCCCCTGACAGCCAGTTCCCTCAGCCAATCTCCCATCTGACAGTGACCCAAAGTGTGACAGACACAGGGCATTACTGCTCACTCCCAGGCACAGCAGCAGGCCAAGAACCTTAGCCTGTAAGAGCTGGATGTGGGGAGCAGGAGAAACTAGGCTGTTCCCTGAAGGAAGGCAAGGCAGGGACCTCACTGACCAGGTGCACTCACCAAGCACCTGATGTGCCTGAGCAGAAAGGTGATGGCAGCAGGCTCCATTAACACTCTCATCATCAGCAAAGGCAAGGCAAAAAGTCAGGTCCAAGGTCAACTTTGGCAATCCAAACAATGATTCAAGAACCAGTCTGGAGACAAGAGCAACTACAACGAAGTGCAGGAAGGGGATGAAGGACCAGGCCTGCGTTTAAGCAGAACTCCTGGGCCATGGGCAGAAGGTGTAGGAAGGGTAACTAAAGCCTCTTAATGCCCTCACAGACCTGTCCCTGGATTTCAGGAGAACTTCATTTCTGTGACACACCAGCTCACCCAAACCCTGCACCCAGTGGAGGTTCTTAGCATCATGCTTCAAATTCAGGTCCTCCTCCCACCCTGCCTCCCCTAAACCCACCTGCTTCTATGAGTTGTTCTGCTCTCCTGCTGATCTCCAGGCCCAGGTGACCTCTACATCCCCTCTGCACGTCTCATCTTCCCCATGTGTCCTCCCTGCTCATGAAGGGAATGGTGGGAGAAGAGCCATGGGAAGAGGCAGGTAGTGAGCAGAAAAGGCTGAAGGTAAGTACAGAGAGGTTTACTTCCCTCCCCTCTCAATCTCCCATGTAAGACATGCAAAGCTGCACCATTTCATGAATGTAACATTCACTGCTTTGGAACTAGAGGGAAGTCCACTTTTGTTGGGAGTTTCTGTTGTTCTCAGATGTCCAAATGGAGATGTTGCTCACTTCCATGCTCTCTCAGTTTCTAAAATGAATCTATATGATCCTGCTGTCTTAGCCTTTAAAGCATAAGCAGTGGTTTGTTCAATGCTGTCTAGCAGAACAGTTTTCTCCCAGGTGCATCCCTGGAGGTGCAACTGCTGCCTTGCTTTCCACACTAACGTTGACTGTCTAAAAGACATCACAGAAGTATCTTTCTGTTTAGAATCAAAACTGCAGCTATCTCCTGTGGGAAGATCTCAGCAGTCTTCAGCAAGGCAATTCCTTGCTGGGGCATGCTCAGTTTATTGTGCTCTGAAGCTGTACCAGCTCTGAACCCAACCACAGGGATCTTCTGCCAGTTATTTCACTGACCCAAGATTGGGACTAATGCAGAACTGGAGATGCCCAGCAAAGAGCACCAAGGAGTGATGGTCAGACTGCCATGTGCCCTACCCTGGCAGTGTTTGATGATGAAGTCACTGCCAGTACTTCAAGGCTCATGAGGTTGGAAAACTTAATAGAGTCATCTATGAAGAATAGTTTGGGTCGGAAAGGACTTTTTAAGGTCATCTAGTCCACTCCCCCTACAGTGAGCAGGTCCATCTTCAGATCAGGTTGCTCATCTTTCAGGTCATCTCAGTTTGACATGTGCAGATCTGACTAGTAGGTACTGAGTATCTGGAGGCCTCCCTGATGTCACTGGGATCACCTGAATGCGTGTCTTGGTGCCCATAGGCTGGAAAGAAGCATCTTGGTCTTTGTGGGTAGTGCATGTATGAGTCTGAGTGGATGAAAACATTTTGGTTTCAAATCAAACCACCTTCTCCTCCTATAACATCTCACATTGAGTTCTGTCATCCTGTTGCAATACTTTGTCAGGGGAGGTTTGGGTTGGACATGAGGAACAATTTCTTCCCCAAAAAGGTTGTCAAGGCCTGGCCCAGGCTGCCCAGGGCAGTGGTGGAGTCACCAACCCTGGAGGGGTTGAAAAGCCCTGGAGATGTGGAGCTGAGGGACGTGGCTTAGTAGTGACCTGGCAACACTGGGTAACAGTTGGACTTGATGGTATTAAAGGTGTTTTCCAGCCTAAATGATTTTGTGATTCTAGGATAAATCTCCACAACACACCTAAGTTCACAATGACCTGGAAAAGCCTCTGAACTGGAACTGGATGATGACAATAATTCCTGCAGCCCAGTTCAGAGTCTGGTCTCCAAGAGTCTCCAGGAGCTCCCTTTTCTGTATTTCCTCTGGAGACACACAGTTTATCCAGCACCAAGCACGTTCTGCCTCCTCCCAGACAGGCAGGCTCCTGCCTGCTCCAAGGGGAGAGGGACACAGTGAGCAGGTCACTTTTCATGGCAGATGGATGGGTAGATACAACACTGACATGGGCAGGATAATGTCAGGGGTGCTGACACCTCAGGGCCAGAGTGGGAGAAGGGAGGAAAGAAGGAGTGGGTGTCAGAGATAGATCCTGTGTCGGAGCGGGTGATGGATGAGGCAGCACTGTCTTCTGGGAAGGGGTGGCTGGGATAGACAATACCAGTGCCAGGAGGAAACCAGAGCCAGGCAAAGGCCCTGGTTAACCCTGCATCGAGACAGAACTTGTCTGTTGCTCTGAGGCAAGCTGAATGCGAGCAAATTGCTTTCAGTTTGGGCCTTTACAACATCCAGCATGTCCTTGTCAATCTCTGACTGACAGAGACCCAGACAGTTCAGAGCTGTTTGATGGAGGAGAGTCAATTTAGGACAGAGAACAAGACTCCTAACAGCCCAGGAGGATACAGAGAAAAGCCCTAAAGAGCTCTGCAAACAGGGAGCAATCCAGTAAAACCATTAACTGCTGCTGCTCACCTTCTGCAAGGATATGGAGACAGAATTCCTGGGCTTTGCCCATATTCCAAATGTTAGCCAAGTTATCTTCCTTATTTTACTTAAGTATAATTTGAATTCTCTGTCCCACACAAACACTAAAATTTCAGCTTTTTCTTCCTGATGTAGTATTTTCCTATCTATTCATCATCTCCATGACTATGTCATCATCTCCCAGGAGCCTTCCTTTTCTGTCTCCTCTCTCTTTATTTATCCTGTTGGGCAATTTGTGTCTTCTTTGTATCTTCTGAACTTCCATCTCATTGATAAGAACATTGAGATCTGCAATTTGTCTTCTCTGGATGGCTTTTTGGCCTCTTTCCTGACTCTCTAGGTATGCCTGCAGAAATAGAACATGGGCATTGCTGACTTATGACCATATCCATGAGAAATAAACTTCCTTAAACAAGAAGCCACAGGCGTCTGAGGCAGAAGCCAAGACACACTGGCCTTGCCACATGCCACAAAGGTCAACAGACCCAAACAGCCAGAGCAGACAGCAGGACAAGATGCCAGGAGCAAAGGACATACAAATCTAATGACTGTCAGCTTAACTATATCAGCTGATTTCTGGGCTCAGGCAGAAGGTGAAAGGAGAAGGAAGGTCCCAGTTTACCTTACAAGTCTCAATGACCTGAGGCCTCTCTCAAACACAACTAGTTATAGCAGCTCCTTAAGTGTTTCTCTTTAACACTCAGTGACATAACATGTCAGGCAAACTATCTAGGGGTCCCAGTCATGCTGACCTGGTCAGAAGGTGACAGGAAAGCTGTGAGAGTCTACAGAGCAGCTGAGGCCTCCAGTGCTCCCTTCCGTACTCATTCAGAAGGAATAATAAATTCAGAAGGATTTATTAGTTGCCACATCACATTGCATTGTTTCAAGAGATGCAAGGTCACAGCACTCAGGTACAATCAAAGCTCTGGTGAACCCAAAAGCCACCTAAGCTGGTAGCTGAAGGAGAGCTGAAGCTGGGACATTGACAGTCACTGAATCACAGAGGGGTCAGGGAAAGGAGGCTCTGGAGGTCCCCAGTCCAACCTTCCACTCTAGGTCAGGACTATCTTCAACAGCAGATTGGAGCAGCCATGGCTTATCCACTGAGTCTTAACCACCACCTTGTTGTCCCCCCGGGGACAGAGGTTATTCCCTTTCTGATGACCTGCACCAGCACTATAACTTGGCATCATGAAGAAGTGATTGGCCTTGTCACCTTTGCAGCCACCCCTTGCTCTGCTGCCCACACAACTTCTGATCTAGCCCAAGAGGCAGTTAGATTCCTGAGCACACCTAGCTAGTATACAATCAACTTGGCATCCACCATAACACCTGTGTCCTTCCCTGAAGGACCCAGATCCTTCTTCAGGCTTCTCATTGCATGTTGTCTCTGCAGACACTCAGCTGCATCATTCAAAACAGATCTGAGGAATGGCAACTTGGGGACCAGACAGGAAAGCCACTCACACAGGAAGACATTGCCTCAGCCCTTTCCCCTTGGAGACATGAGGGTACTTCCCCACAGGACTTAGGATCCACTGCATTTGGGATGGATGCAAAGGTTGGGGGATGCAATCATGATCCCCCATTGGAAGTGAATTGTGATAGTGCTACCAAAGAGCAGCTAAGAGACGAAGGAGCAACACAACATTGCAGAGTGCAAAAAACATGACATCTGAGGAAAGGCCTCACAAAGAAACAGAGTCTTGGGGATCCAAATCCAGTGAACAGAAACGCATGCAAAAAGCTGCAGTCAATGGCTTGATGTCTGAGTGGAGATGAGTGGCATTGCTCAGGGTTTGGTGTTGGGACTGCTGCTGTTTAACACCTTTATCAGTGACATGGACAGTGGGATCGAGTGCACCCTCAGCACATTCACTGATGACACCAAGCTGAGTGATGCAGTTGACATGCCTGAAGGATGGGATCCATCCAGAGGGACCTGGACAGGATGGAGAGGTGGGCCTGTGTGAACCTCATGAGGTTCAACAAGGCCAAGTGTAAGGTCCTGCACCTGGGTCAAGGCAATACCAAGCACAAATCCAGGCTGGGCAATGAGTGGATGGAGAGCAGCCCTGTAGAGAAGGACTTGAGGGCACTGGTGGGGGAAAAGCTGGACAAGAGCTGGCAATGTGTGCTCCCAGCCCAGAAGCAAACCCTGTCCTGGGCTCCTCCCCAGCAGTGTGGGCAGCAGGGCAGGGAGGGGATTGTGCCTCTGCTCTGCTTTGGGGAGAACTCACCTGCTGTACTGGGTCCAGCTCTGTCTCAGCACAGCAGAGCCATGGAGCTCGTGGAGTGGAGCCAGAGGAGTCCCAGCAATGCTGGGAGGGCTGGAAGCTCTCTGCTGGGAGCACAGGCTGAGAGAGTTGGGCTTGTTGAGCCTGGAGAAGAGAAGGCTCCAGGAAGCCTTTCAGGGGATGGACTCCATATCAGGGAATGCAGTGAAAGGATGAGGGGTACTGGCTTCAAACTGGAAGAGGGTAGATCTAAATTAGATATTAGGAAGAAATTCTTTTCTGTGAGGGTGGTGAGACACTGGCATAGGTTGCCCAGAGAAGTTGTGGATGCCCCATCCCTGGAATTGCTCCAGACTAGCTTGGACAGGGCTTTGAGCAGCCTGCTGTAGTGGAAGGTGCCCCTGCCTATGGCTGGGGGATTGGAACTAGATGATCTTTAAGGTCCCTGCCCACTCAAACCATTCTATGATTCTATGACTTGACAGTGGGGGAATGGAGCAGGAGTCAGCAGGGAGCCCTTGGAGCAGAGAAGGCCAAGAGCATCCTGGGCTGCACCAGCACGGGCACAGCCAGCAGGCTGAGGGAGGTGATTCTTCCTCTCCTTTCATCAGGCCACATTTGAAATCCTGTGCACAGTTTGGGGCTCCCCAGTTACAAAAGAAGGCCTGGACATACTGGAGTGAATCCAGTGGAGAGCCAAGAAACAGGAGGTTCTTTAGGGAGTTAGACCTCATGATGTAGAGGAGAGGCTGAAGGAGCTGGATTTGTTCAGCCTGGAGAAGAAAGGGTGTGGGACACTGAATTTCAATCTTGTGCTACCTAGCGTGACTTCTAGAGAAGGCAGAGCCCAACTCCTATGAGCAATGACAGCAACAGGACAAGAAACACTGGACACAAGGTACAACAAGAGCAGTTTGAGCACTGTGAGAGTGGCCAAACACTGGAAAAACAGCCCAGAGAGATCCTGTCTCCATCCTTGGAAGTATTAAAACTAAAGCCCTAAACAACTTGATCTAGATTTGAAGATGAATCTGCTCTCAAAACTGGTCATTCCCTGAGCATGAAGTTTGACTTGGAATGTGTAAAGACTAGCCAAAAAAATGACAAAGTGAAGGATAAAGGCAAAAGGATGGAGAAGGAGGAAAAATGAAACAAAGTAATGAAATTTGTCAAGATAGCAATTACAGCAAGTGGAATGACTGCTAATTTTAATCAGTAAACACAGGATAGTCAAGTGAAGTTTCTGTGTACTAGGGCAAAACTGAAAGAATTTGCTTTGCTAAAAATGTGGGAATGGCTAAAGGGCCAAAAGCAGGTGGAAATGATGAATACAACACAGACTAAGATGAAGTGACAGTACATATCAGCAAGGGCATGACCATGGAGAAAGAAGAGCAAAGCAGTGCAGAAAACAGAACTTCTGAGAGCCACAGACTGCCTTGACCAACCATTCCCCATAAGGCAGCTTGAGATGGAAGCTTCCAAACCTCAGCATGCCAGAGTCAGGGATTTAGGATTCCTGGCAGCATTCATCTTCTAATGGTTTTGCTTGCCATGAAGTCTGAAAGCTCTGTGAATAACTGCTGACATGCTGCAGTCTGGGATCAGTGATTATTAATAACTGGGAAGTCCTGGTTTATTAGAGTGCATTCATGCATGCTCAGGGAGGATACAAGCTCCTTTCATCTACCTTCAGTGAGGAAAAGATCTGCTGTGATCAGGTTCCTTTGACATTGCACAGATGGCATGACAATGCCACTTGTGCCAGGGCCACTCTGGACCATCCCTACACTCAGAGATCTGGCTCTGGTCCTCAAGGCTTTGTCATGGTACACTTTCAAGTGTAAGATACTAGCTCAGAGATTTCATCCATACACTGGGCTAGATTTCCATCTGTTTGGTTCCTTAAAACCTCCTGGTTTCTTTTCATCCCAATGTTCCATAACTTTCTGAGACTTCAGTCTGAGGCACACTCCAGTGGGGACACTCACAAATGACACTCATCTCACCACTGAATACAGATGTGAGCCACGTATCAGAGATTTTTCTGCTATGACCTTAATTTCCCAGTGTGCTCCTTTCACACCCTTCTCACACCTACAGATCCTGTCAGGTTTCTTGTCCCGGTGAATGTTGGAAGGGATGTCAGGAGAAATTTCTTTCCTAAAAGGGTTGTTAGGCATTGGCCCAGGCTGCCCAGGGAGGTGCTGGAGTCACCATCCCTGGAGGGGGTTAAGGAACATCTAGCTGCTCTCCTCAGGGCCATGGGTTAGTGTCCTGGGGGTGATAGGGATGGCTGGACTTGATGCTCTTAGAGGTCTCTGCCAACTTTAGTGATTCTGTGAATTTGTCCAAGGATGTTTCACTAGGTTTTATGCCTTTTCCAGCCAGCTTTCCATCTCCATTTTTGAGGCCTCCACCAGAACTCAGGGAACAGTGCTATTTCCTTAGCCAAGAACAACTTGTTCAGATAGGAAGATGTATGGAGATGGCACCACAGGCTGCTCAAGGCAAGCTGTATTTAAAAAGGCTGAATAAGGTTAGTTTGCTCAGCTCAAAAAAAGGAGAAAAACTTATGAAATACCTTACAAAGGCAAACAGCACAAAGAAGGACAAGGTTAAATGGGAATAACTGACCACACAGAGGAATATTAGGACCTGGCTCACACAGCCTCCTAGCTGGGATAGTAAGGCCCAGTGTCTGACAGAGCTAACAGGGATTCATGTATTTTAGAATGGGAACTCTGTGCCCCAGATTTTCTGCCACTGACATGCAGAGGTCTTCTCTAAGGTCAGGAATGAAGTCTAGGACCATAAATGGCCAGGAGACAGTGAAGTCAGAAACTCTTGGCTGCAGCACATGCCAGCTGGGAGTGACTTGTTGCAGTTATTTTGATAATTTCTTGTCCCTAGCCTTGGGAATCCTCTTTCAATAGACAAACCACAGAGAGCTTTGGTGCACAGCATGACAGGGAACCCCTGTGCCAGGCCAGCGGTAGAGCAGTGAGGAAAGCTTTAAGTAAGACAGAGCACATTACAGAACCCTTCATTGCTGCCAAAATCCCTGCCAGTGAGCCCCTAGAAAAGGATATTCCAATTCCTTACCTGCTAGCAAGACCTACCTTTCTACCTTTGGGTAGAAAACACAGCTTGATATTTCATCCAGACAGAAATACCACTTCTGTGTGTCCATCTTTTCCTCTACTGGTCGTAGTGATGATGCCCACGAGCCAGCAATGTGCCCTTGTGACCAGGAAAGCCAAGGGTCTCCTGGGGTGCATTTGGAAGAGTGTGAGCAGCAGGTCCAGGGAGGTTCTCCTCCCCCTCTCCTCTGCCCTAGTCAGGTCACAGCTGGAGTCCTGGCTCCAGTTCTGGGCTCCCCAGCTCAAGAGAGACAAGGAACTGCTGCAGAGAGTCCAGCAGAGGCTCCCAAGATGCTGAGGGCACTGGAGCAGCTGTGGCAGGAGGAAAGGCTGAGAGCCCTGGGGCTGCTGAGCCTGGAGCAGAGCAGAGCCAGAGGGGAGCTGCTCCATGCTGAGCAAGAGCTGAAAGGTGCAGGGGGCAAGAGGCTGGGGCCACACTCTGCTCAGTGGTGCCCAGGGCCAGGCCAAGGGGCAATGGGCACAAACCAGAAGCCAGGAGGTTTCATCTGAACAAGAGGGGAAGGTTCTTTGTGAGGGTGCAGAGCCCTGGCCCAGACTACTCAGGTAAGTTGTGCAGACTCCTTTGCTTGAGAGATTCCAAAGCCACCTGGACATGATCCTGGGCAAGCTGCTCTGGGTCACCCTGCTTTGGCAGAGGCATTGGACTAGATTACCTCTAGAGGTTCCTCCCTCTCCATGCTAAGACTCTGGGATTCTGTGACTGTGATTCTTCCATCATTGGGTGTGTACCTGTGTGTGTGTATGTATTTGTGTACATATTCTGCCTGACAACACTCCTTTAGGACCTGCTGAGTGCTTCCAGAGTGCCTAAGAACCATAACAGTTGTCTTAGGGTTCATGACTCTGTTGACTTGTGACCAAGAATGCAGAAAGCTGTGACCCAAGGAGTATCCACTCCACCTCCTCTGGCATCCAGCTGACAATTGAGCTGCCAGCAGAGCTAATGCTCCAGCATCTTGTGGGCTGAGGCCCCTGCCACAGACTATAAATTACAAACAGCCAGCTTTAACACCTCTTGATTTAGTTATGCAGAAAAGCTTGCAGTCCTGGTGGCTCTGTAAGCAAGTGGTTAGAGCATCTGCCTGCCCAAGGAGGTGTCAAGCACAAGGAAATAAGCTCCCTGGTGAGAGGAATTTTAGAAGCTGTGAGGAGAAGGTCGCAGTTGCAGGGAGGACAGTGTGAACGTGGCTGGAGGCACCTGCTGACACCCCTGGGCACTTGGCTTCAAGGACAGGAGCTCTCCCTGCAAACAGATGTCCCTGGCAGAGGCCTCTGCCAAACAGGACTGATATAACAACAACAGTACCCTGTCTTTTGGGTAAGAAAGTGTTGCTGAACCAGGAGTCTTCCTCATGTTTCCTCAGGAGGTAGGAAACAGGATTTGTTTAACATGAGAAGTGACCATTCCCGAGAGNCCGTGGGCAATGAGTTTAATGCTCCCTCTGCTGTGGGCACAGTTATGGCACCAGGGGCCACAGGAGAACACAAGGGGTTTTCAGACTGTGCCTGATTCCTGAGAGAACTACTAGGACAAAACGCACAAGACCTGACCTGGCCATTCTCCAGTCCACAGCCGCTTCCAGAGCTACAGAGAGCATCCAGAGGCTCTCTGATTCCTTTCACCATGTTTGGTGCAATGCACCAGCTGATTTGTTTGTGAACCAAAGGACTCTCAGTAACACCCTTCAGAAAGGAAATTCCTCATGGAAACAGCAGTCAGGATCAAAACCAAAGGGAAGTCTCCTCATTCTTTTTGACGAGCTTTTCCTCACACTCCAGCATCCCCAGAGGTGAAGGAGAGCCTTGTTTTGACTAACTTGGCTGAAGTGGGAGAAGCAGAGCCAGGCTGTAGCATGGAGAGCAGCATCCTGCTGGGCAGATCTGTCAGCAGCCTCCTTGCCAGCAACCTGCTGCTGCTGGAACTTGGCCATTGGCCACTAAGCACCTGGGCTGGGCCAGCCCCACGTTCCCCTGTGAGTTCCCAATGAAATGATCCAGCAGAGCACCTACTCAGCTCCACCTCCCTTTCGCTGTGGTCCTTATTCTCTGAGCACTGCAGGAAGGTGACCTGGCTGGTGATCAGGGCTGCTGGGTAGCACATGACCCTCAGCATGATCACTGCTAGTCCTGAGAAGATGTCATTCCTGCTCTAGGCTTTTTGTATTCACTAACATGGTGAAGGCATACTATCCAGATCACCTAGCACAGCAGTGTAAGACAGAGTCACTCTGTGTTAATGCTGTTTACTTGGCACTGCAAAGGAAGAACTGGACCTGGGAAGTTGTGATGTCATGATGACCTTTCCCAACAGGCCATCAGAAGAGCTCTCTGTTACTCTGCCCTGCAGTCTATGTGTTGAATAGCCACCTTGAACCATCAATTACAAGACACAATTGGCTCCACTAAGCAAGTGTCACAACAGAGTGCTGGCAAACTGCCTTTCCTCCCACTGCTCCCTCGTTAGGCTGCTCCTCTTTTGCTAGATCTTTATGTAGCTTGTCACTAGCAACTTGGCCTGGACTGCATTCTCCCCAAAGAAACCACATAAGACAGATAGGACAACAAAAGCAGCAGAAGAGTAGGGTGAGAAGACATGCAAAGCAATCAGTATGTGTCCATGACTTCAGGGAGAGGCTTGCCAGGGGCAGTAGGAAGGTTTCAGATGGCATGGACAAATTGGGGGTGTTCAGAATGAAGGTTGGGTGAGAGCCAGCAACTTCATCTCAGCAAATCCACCACGGGGCCCGCAGAAGGGACAGACAAAACCTAGCAAAATCAGTAGCCTTGCCACCCACCAAGCTCAGCAGATGCTCCATGGTGCTGCTGCACAACATTGAGCTGATAGGTGGAAGGAGGGGAGGGCAGGAAGAATGCTGGCTGGGGAGGGCAGCCCCTAAACCATACACCTGTTGTCAAGCAGAAGCCAAGGCTTGTGTCAGCCTGCTGCAAATATTTCCCTTCCACCTCTGTGACCTTTCAGTCATATTCATGAGGGAGACTTCTCCCATTAAGTGCCACTTGATCCTCTGCTAATGCAGCAGTTATGAAAGGAGCACAGCACTTGTCACTAGGATAAACACCTTTGCAGTGGGAGAAGGCTGAGGAGAAGGGGCACAACCTGCTCTCCCCACTCTAACCCTTAGCTCCCTTTCCCTCCATCTGCCCATCCATCACTTTTAGGGCCTCACATTTGACCAAGGAAAGCTGAGCCTGGCTGAAGCATTAACCACTGTCTCTGCATCTGCTATCTCAGCAGACTCAGCTGCCAGAGCCTGGACACAGAAGAGGGTCTGGTTATCTGATCGATGAGATGTTCCTCTACAAGAGGGTGATTCATCTTGAAACTCAAGGTGTACACTGTCCCTTCCATGCTCTGGATCACAAAGGCTTCATTTAATTTATGAAGATGGCTCCTACTGCAGCCATCCACTGTCCAGTCAGCTCTGAGAGATCATCTCAGCTTTCAGCTTTACCACACTCAGTAGAAAGGTCTAAGAGGAAGCATGAAGCCACCTTCCCTGCTGAGGTCTGAGGGGAAGCATGAAGTCACCTTCCCTGCCTCACTGTCCCTTGGCATTGCCCTCAGTCTTCACATGTGTGTGACTGCAGCTTCTGGCAGCCTGCTTGGGTGGCACTCAGAGGTGACCTGAACAGGATCTCCAAGGGGCTAGGACTAACTGGTGGGGACAACTGCCCTGCAGAGTTTGTCCAAGAGAAGGGGTGAGCTTGGAGGTCAGGGCAGCCTCTCCCCCAGGAGCATGCAGGATGATGGCCACCACTCTGGGTAGTGGGAGAGGCAGGATCCTGGAGGACATGGATCCCTGGTTTGATCTGGTGCCATGTTTCTCTGGCCTCTTCAGAGTACAAACAAGTGCTGCCATTAACATCCTGTCAGCTGACTCCTTCCAGCTCCTGGCCACACTCCGATGAGTGACCAGCACCAAGATATTTCAGCTGCCCTTTCAGGAGGGTGAATAAATCCATTTCTCTACCCCAGAAAAGGACTGTACACACACAGCAGAGAGATCTAAGGACCCCCAAAAAAGGACTGACTTTGGAATACATAGGCAAATGAATGTGAACTAAAAAGTACTCAGCATCTGCACTGAAATATTTGTCAGAGCAGAAGAAACACCAATGAAATGAAGTGACTTTCTTTTCCAGATGCTTTGTTCTTCCAGCTCTGGCTCTCTAAATTTTGGTGGAGGCCTCCTGGGTCTTGGAGATCAAGAGAAGACCTCCAGCCAGCAGTTATCAGCAGCTGTGAAGGATGGTGACAGTGGGAGCACTCTTTGGGACCATTTGGGCTGCAGGTTGCCTGGGCTGTGAGTGTTCAATTGTCCATGCCTGCCTCACCACTGCCTGTCTGGTGTGAGTGGTATGAGATTGCCTTTGGACAAACAGGAGACGAGTCTGCAGAGACACTGAGGTATTAGCTGCCTTGGGTTTGAAATAAATCCCTTCTGGAAAAGACCTTTAGAGAGTGGGGCCATGCTGGGGACTGGGCCCTGTGCAGTGTCTTGAATCACATCTGTGTCATAAAACACAGGAGCCACAGAAGGGAAGGGACTTCAGAAGTCATTTCAGAAGCCCAAACCTTTCTAGAGCTCTACCTGCTAAGGTATTTTTGTCAGGCTGGAGCTCTCCCATGGGAGGAAGCAGACAAGATGGCAGTAATTTACAGGATCCCTGCTCTCTGCACCACTACAAACTGGTTGTTGTGAACCCAATAGTAATAATCCTTGCCACTGGGACACCCTGCAGACCTGGCCACCTCTCCTTTGGACTCTGGCATTCCTGTGTTACCAGTCATGAGTATTCCCCAGTAAGGAAGGAGTCACCAAGACAGGGAAAGGACTCTGAAATCTGCCCAAGATCAATTTTGAGGAGAATTTTCCCTATTTCTGTTGCATTTGAGGTATAAGACCTATAGAGATCTAAGGAGGCCTCACAGCAAACCAAAGGCTCTCCTCCGAGAGTTCAGAGGAACCAAGCTCTGAACAGCAAGCAGCAAAGGTTCCTACTGAGCAGTTAACTGCACTGCCCCTAGCAGTAGCTTTCTGTGGATAAGACATGTGTGGAACGATGGAGATATTCTCTGCTGTCTTTAGGTCAGCAGGCAAAGATGTCTGCCTGTCTGACACACAGCTGAGTGGGCTGCCCCTCAGCTTGCAGAGAGAAATCATGGATACCACTCTGGGAGCTTGGACTGCTGAAGTCTAAAGGGAGGGATGTTATCTTAGCCCTCAGGAGGAATGTCCTGGCATGTGACTGCCAGCCAGGTGCTGATAACTGACTATAATTTATTCAGGTAAAAATCCCTCTTCCCACTCTAACAACATTTTGTTTGCTCTGCCCTGAATAACAAGCCCACCAGTGCCCTGCAAATGATGGTTCAGAGCACATGTGCAGAGCTCCTAATGCCATGCAATGACAAGAAGCTTCATCAGCTCAGATAAATATCCCTGTCCTCTCAGTGACAGTCCCTCATGCTTCAAATGTCTCACCTCTCCTACCTGCCAACATTTGACATCTATAAATGAGGCCAACTAGGAGGGGAGCAGGGGATGGACACAGCCACCCACGAGGTGTCTGTTAGGCTAGGCTTAAGTAAACAGCACAGCCCTAGGGAGCAGAGGCCTGACCTAGCAAGGCTGGGGCAGTCTGGTGGATCACTGAGCAATCCAGAGCTGCCTCTGGGCATTTCTCCAGCTCTCCTGTCACCTTAGGAGCACAGATCCCTGCTGCTCCAATGCCTGCAGCAAGGCTCCAGTGGAGACCTCACATCCCTGCAGAAGGCTACACTGAGCTGATGGAGAGGTTCAGGAGATGGCTGGGATGTACTCAGTGACACTGGGGTCACCTTCTCCACCACTCAAGCAGGATATCACTGCCTAACAGGTTTTAACCTCCCAGTTTCTTCCACTGTTGCACCAACCAGCTTCTGGCACAGCAGCCCCCAGCCCTGTCTCTCTGCATAAAGGCTTCTCTCAGGGCTTTGTGTGTCCCAGCAGCAAAGATCAGCTATGTTGGTTTTGGGGGGTTTGTTCATTTTTTATAGGGCAGAGCTGTTCTATGCATAGACAGGAGTTAGACTCAATGATCCTCTGTGTCCCTTCCAACTCAGGGCATTCCATTGTATGATACTTTGAGATCATCCATGTTTTCACAGTAAGGGCAAGCAATTGCCTCCACAGACTTTACTTGTGCAGCCAGAGGCTGAATCTTGCCCTGCATTACACATCCCTTTTTCACTGAGCCCAACAGAGCAATGGATGGAAACAGAATTGTTGGCTCAGTTCTACTGCTCATGGACCATTTGTCCATGTGGAAGCACTCAGTGGTGATGTGTCACATTCACACAGGCCACTCCTGTCCAAACATACTACTTGGACTCACAGAACCACAGAATCGTTAAGGTTAGAAGAGATCTCTAAGCTCACCAAGTCAAGCCATACCTATCACCCCCATGCCACTAAACCATGGCCCTGAGGAGAGCATCTATGTGCTTCTTAAACCCTTCTAGGAATGGTGACTCCAGCATCTCCCTGGGCAGCCTGGGTCAATACCTAACAACCCTTCCAGTGAAGAAATTCCTCCTGATATCCCTGCTGCAACTTAAGGTCATTTCTTCTTGTCCTCTCACTGTTAACCTTGGGACGTACCCCCATCTCACTGCAACCTCCTCTCAGGGAGCTGGAGAGAGAGCTAAGGTCTCCCTTAAGCCTCCTCTTCTCCACACTAACCAACCCCAGCTCCCTCAGCTGCTCCTCAGCACACTTGTGCTCCAGAGCCCTCCCTAGCCTCCTTGCCCTTCTCTGGACACACTCCAATGCCTCTGGGTCCTTCTTGGACTGAGGGGACCAAAAGTGACCCCAGTATTCTAGCTGTGGCCTCCCCAGTGCTGAGTCCAGGAGGATGATCACTTCTCTGCTCCTACTGCTCACACTATTTTTGATACAGACCAAGATGCTGTTAGCTTTCTTGGCCACCTGGGCACTCTGCTGCCTCATCTTCTGTCAGAACCTACTCTTGAATAAGTCAGATCAAGCAGAAAACAGTAGTGCAGAGCATCTTCTGTGCCCAGGCTCTCTTTTGTCTTCCCTTCCAAGCAGAAGGCTCTTGGCCAAGGATGGAATGGCTCTTTGGCAAGCACAGAAGCACCTGCCCTGCAACCAGTGTCTGCTTGCTGCTAAAACTGCTAATTTCCTCGAGTAGTCTCCTGTCAGCAATGTTACCCTTTCCTGTCCTGCTGAGACTGGGACAAGGAATTGTCTTGTTCAGTGGCTGCAGAGGGACATGGAGAGGGGGAAGGTGAAAATCAAGATGAGAAATAATATCTATGGCAGCAAGCAAGGCTAACTGAAAAGCCGTGAGGAAAACAGGATTCCAGGCAGACAGGAATGCTGGGGGAGGAAAAGCATGGAGTTCTCTTGACAAAGAGCCAGGAGCATTTTGAAAGGGCCCAAGAAACAGTTTTTTTAAAGGCTATTTTTAAGCCAGCCTACATAGGTGATGAGAGCCCTGCCTGCCACACAGCTATCTGGTTACCTCCAAGATTAGCAAGAAAAAGATTTATTTAGACAGGGTGGAATATTGTCTAACAAAAGTGGCCCTGCCTTCAGGGAAGCAGGTCTGACCTGCAAAGATCACGTAGAGGGAAATCCCACACCACAGCCAGGGTGACTGCCAGTGACATCATCTGGTGGCAATATCTCACTGTAATTGACCATAAATACATGTACTTCATTACAGCTGGCAACAAAAGCTGTGCAGACACCAGTGGGTTGGGCCTGAACTCCCGTTCTCTCACGAAAGGTCATCAAGCAGCTATTAAAGCCTAAAATGAGCTCATGGTTCAGGAAGTTGCTAAGACACAGACAGACCTGCGAGGCAATCCAAGGAGTGAACCCACGTACCTCAGCATGGTCCTTGTACCCTCCCTACCATCACTATCAGACAGGCTCTTTGGCTAGGTGCTCTGATGTGATGCCACTCAGGAGTACTTATGCAGAGCCCTCAGGAGCTTCCCACCTGCATGTCACTGCTTGCTCTTCTGCCTTACCCTTGATTTGCTCTCCCTGACCCTTTTCCAAGAGCTGCAGAACCCACTGACACATCCTCTCAGGGCTGGTCTGCACAGGAAATGACAAGCTACTGTAGCTGGAACCTCTATTGCTCTCTTACTTGAGGCTCAGCCCAAAGGGAGAGGCAAAACTCCTGCCTGCATTGATGGGTACACAGGGATGGCCCTTCTTCTTGGGCTCTGGACTGGAGCCTGGACTGTTTAATATTTGTATAAAAACTNTGGAGCTGATGGAGCAGGTGCAGAGGAGGCCACGAGAATGCTCAGGGGCTGCAACACCTCTGCTCTGAGGACAGGCTGAGGGAGCTGGGATTGTTCAGCCTGGAGAAGAGAAGGCTTCAGGGGAACTACTAGTGACCTTCCAGGACCTAAAGGGAACTTCCAAGCAGGCTGCAGAGGGCCTGTTTGCAAAGGCCTGGAGGGAAAGGACAAGGGGCAATGGTTTGAAATTGGAGAAGAGTAGATTTGGACTTGATACTAGGAAAAAGTCCCTCCCCACAAGGGTGGTGAAACACTGGCCCAGGTTGCCCAGGGAGGTGGTTGAGTTCCCATCCCTGGAGGCATTGCAGGTGAGGCTTGCCAGGGCTCTGGGCAAGCTGCTCTAGTTGGGGATGTCCCTGGCCACTGCAGGGGGGTTGGACTAGATGAGCTCCAGAGGTCCCTTCCAACCCAAACCGTTCTGTGATTCTGGGCACTCCCAAACAAGAAGCCTCTGGCACAGCTCTGAAGCAGAATGTTTGGGTTGTATTGAGGTAACTTCTCCACTTCTTAACTTCTTTGCACTCTCTTATTTGCCAGAGAAACTGAGCTTGTACTTCCCTTACACTGAAAATAGTCTCCTCCAAACCCAAATGAATCGTTTCCACAAGTTGTTGCTACTATTTCTAGAGAGCACCTTTCTCCAAAGGAGCCAAATCCAGATGGGATCCTATCACCACAACCCCCTCCCAGTGCCACCAGCCCTTTCACACATCAGAAATTCACCCTGGCCAGGAGTCTCCAGAGAAATCACTTCATCCTTTCCAGAACAGAGCAGCTGTTTAGCAGTGGCTCAGCACAGCAGGTCAGAAGATGACAAATCCCATATCCAGTTGAAACTTGGGAATCTGGAGGGGAAAAAAAACCACCAGCTGTGTAAGTTGGAAGAGGACTGAGACACCTGGTCCTATAGTGCTGTTCCCAAATCAGCACCATTCGATGCTTCCAAACCACTGGAAGGTGGCTTTCAGCTGTCCAAAGAGAAGTGGCCTCTGGCAGGAAAGAATTCCTTCGTCCCACAAGAAGAGTTTCCCCCACTCTGAACCAGAAGGAGAGGCCGTGGCTAGGCTTCGCGAACGAAGCTCCAGGGAGGGCTCCAGCCACGCTCCTCCTCAGTGCCTTTTCCAAGTGCGCTGATAAAAAGAGGATAGCAGATAGCACCCTCAAGCCTGCACTAGGGATTTTTTTTTAGGTGAGACACAGCATGTGCAGAGCTGGACCCACCCTTTAGTCCTAAGGTTCATCTGCCAGGGCCTAGCAAGCTTGGACGCTGGCAGCGAGGTCCTTAGGACAGAGGTTTTATTAGAGTGTCCTTCTCTTAGCTGGAAGGCCTTACAGGGCTAAACGAGCTCCATCTGCCCGGGTTTGGAATCAGAGTTGTCCTTCTCCTAGGATGACTGCCAGAAGGCTAATGAGCTCATCCTACCCATGCAAGGATTACAGGAACATGGGTATCACTCCCCACGCTTTCCCGTGGGCAATGAGTTTAATGCTCCCTCTGCTGTGGGCACAGTTATGGCACCAGGGGCCACAGGAGACCACAAGGGATTTTCAGACTGTGCCTAACCAGAAGGAGAGATCCCTAACTATTAGCCCAGCTCCACAGCTCTTGGCTGATGTGCTTCACAGGAGTAGCTCACAGCAGGGGATGACTAAGGCCTAGTGAGAGCATGACCTTAGAAGGTAAAACAGAGTCAGGGCAGGCCTGATGCCAACAATATATTTAGGCCTAAATGTTCCTGTGTTTCCTCAAAAATCTTGGAGAAACTGTTTTTTTGCCTGAACCAAGTGTCACAGAAAAGAGTTCCAGCTGCAGTGCTTGTCTGCCAAGTCCAGAGGAGACACACAGGGAAGCCCAAACAGTGCACAGCTGGGTGCAGAGCACCCAAACAGCAGAGGACTGTCACCAGAGACTGCAGCCCTTCAGTGGCCCAGACATGATCTATCACACCCAGCCTGACTCTCTTGCCCCACACCACACACACATTAGTGGGAAAGGTGTTACTAATGCCTCACAGGCATCAACACACCTAAAAGTGCTGTAAGGGCCACATCTGCAGGCAGTGCTCCACACTGGTGTCTGAAGAGATGAAAACTAGTTGTGTCTGGCTCTGCAAAGAGCACATTCCTCCACCCCTCCAGATGGTAGCTCCAGCAGATGAGGCTATTTATAGAATCATTTTTGTTGGAAGAGACCATTAAGATCATTGAGTTGTCACATTAGTGAGCAAGACCCCAACCATTAACCAGCACTGCCAGGTCACCACTAAACTGTGTGCAGCACCACATCTAACACATCTTTTCAACCCCTCCAGGCATGGTCACTCCACCACTGCCCTGGGCAGCCTGGGCCCAGCCTTGACAACCCTGTCAGGGAAGACATCTTTCTCAGTGTCCAACCTAAATCTCCCTTGGCATAACTGGAGGCTTTTCTCTCTTGTCCCATTGCTTGCTACCTGGGAGAAGAGATCAACCCCAACCTGGCTCCAAGCTCCTCTCAGGGAGCTGCAGAGAGTGAGAAGCTCTCCCCTGAGCCTCCTCTTCTCCACACTAACCAACCCCAGTGCCCTCAGCTGCTCCTCAGCACACTTGTGCTCTAGACCCTTCCCCAGCTTCCTTGCCCTTCTCTGCACACACTCCAGCACCTCAGTGTCCTTCTGGGAGTGAGGAGCCCAAAGCTGAGCCCAGGATTGGAGCTGTGGCCTCCCCAGTGCCCAGTGCAGGAGGCCAATCCCTGCCCTAGTGCTGCTGCCACACTAGTGCTGATCCAAGGCAGGATGCTGTTGGCCTTCTTGGCCTCCTGGGCACTCTGCTGCCTCAGCTTCAGCTGCTCTGGACCAACAGCCCCAGGTCCTTTTCCTCTGGCAGCTTTCCAGCCACTGTGCCTGGGGTTGTTGTGACCCAAGTGTAAGTCTCAGCACTTGGCCTTGTTGAACCTCATCCCATTGGTCTCAGCCCATTGCTCCAGCCTGGCCAGCTCTCTCTGCAGAGCCTCCCTAGACTCCAGCAGATCAATACTCCCACCCAACATGGTGCTGATTGCAAGCTTACTGAGGGAGCCCTCAATGCCCTAATATTTCTCAAGCTCCTGTGTGGTTCACAGCAGGGCTGCTTCACCACTGCCTCAACACACAGGCTTCCAGGCTCCAGGAGAGGGCATTGGCTCTTGGAAAGTGCTTCTGGTGACAGAGAATTCCCTTTTCCCTCTCACAAAGCCTCTCTTCTTTACTTGGGAAAGCACTCCAAACCAAGCAGAGAGAAGCAGTGTGGGCTCATGGCCAGAGCACTGCCCTGAGGTGTAGCAGCTCCCTCATCCAGCCTCAGCACTGCAAGAGGTTTGGGTGGACTTAGACAAGGCTTCTCTCCTCAACTCTCTGGCTTGTAAACAGTGAATATCTAGGGGCAGAAGCACCCTACAGGACAGTTAAACATGGCTGAGGTGGAAAAGCACAAATCAAGCCCTTTGGGACATAAGCCATGCCTGGGTTCTTTCCCCTTCTCCTCCCCAGGGACACGGCTGCCAGTGCCACAAGTCTCCTCACACTCACCTTTGGAGGTGTGAGTGAGCAACTGCTGCACAGCTGTGAGACCTGAGACCCAACACCAAATTTCACAGTTCACATCTGCCCTTGCGTGGCTTTTACATTAATGGTTGGTCCCTACCCTGTTCATAGGGTGGTGCACCTGGGCAGGAATAACCCCATGGAGCAGGACAGGTTAGGGATAGAACTGCTGGGAAGCAGTTGAGTGGAACAAGGCCTGGGTGTGCTGGTGGCCAGCAGGATGCCCATGAGCCAGCAATGTGCCCTTGGGGCCAACAAGGCTAATGGCATCCTGGGCTGCAGCAAGAAGAGTGTGTCCAGCAGCAGGGCCAGGGAGCTTCTCCTTCTCCTCTGCTCTGCCCTGCTGAGGCCACAGCTGGAGTCCTGGCTCCAGTTCTGGGCTCTCCTGTTCCAGAAGGACAGGGAACTCCTGCAGAGGCTCCAGAGAAGGGACACTGAAATGCTGAGGGGACTTGAGCACCTGTGTGCTGGGGAGAGGCTGAGAGAGCTGGGGCTGCTTAGGCTGGAGCAGAGCAGCCTGAGGGGAGATCTGAGCAATGCTTAGCAATCCTGCCAGGGTGGGGGGCAGGAGAATGGGGCCAGGCTTTGTTCTGGGGTGCCCAGGGACAGGACTAGAGGCAATGGGCACAAACTAACCCCCAGCAAGTTCCAGCTGAACAGGAGCAGGAACTTTTTTGCTTGGAGGGTGTTGGAGCACTGGCCCAGGCTGCCCAGGGAGGTGCTGGAGTCTCCATCTCTGGAGAGATTCCAAAGCCACCTGGACACATCCTGTGCAAGCTGCTCTAGGTTCTGCTGCTGGAGCAGGGGGTTGGGTAGATGATCTCCAGAGGTCCCCGCCAACCCCTAACACTCTGTGATTCTGTGTGTGGTCAAGCATAAGAGGTCATGCTTGACAGAGGCTCCTTCACAGCACCAGCCTGCCTGTGCCTGAGCGAAGGACACTCACTGACACTGTATCTCCCAGGTTATCAGAGCTCAGCATGACACATCTTCTCTCAACACCTACGCACACACCAGCTGCTCCTGCTCATGACTGACAACATTTGCCTATTAACATATGCTGAGAAATCTCTGTGAGACTTCTACAGGTCTCTTGAAGATCATCAGGTCTTTCCTGTTGAGATCTTAATGCACCCTCCACAAGCAGCTCTTGTGATCCTCACAAGTTCTTCTGTCACTTTCACAGCAACCCTGTAGCACTGCTGCATACCACAGGAAGCCACTTGCTTGGAGTCTTAAGGGAGGTGAAAGCAAAAAGAGAAGGAGAATTGCTATTCCTTGTCCTACACAAGGAAGAGCTCAGGAAGGTTGGCCCAATGCCCAAGCACCCTTGTCAGCTTACAATTCTGAAAGCATGTTGTGAGCAAATTGATCATTTTCCTGCAGGTGAATCACAGAATCATTGAGGTTGGAAGAGATCTCTAAGTTCATCAAGTCCAACCATACCTATCACCCCCATACCACTAATCCATGGCCCTAAGGAGAGCATCTAAATGTTTCTTAAACCCCTCCAGGGATGGTGACTCCCTGGGCAGCCTGGGCCAGGTCTTAACAACCCTTTCAGTAAAGAAATTCATCCTTATATCTAGTCTAAACCTCTCCTAGTGAAGAATGAAGTGTCTCCTCCCTGGATTATAGGATGCCTTTTATAACAGTATGTGTATTTCTAGGATATTTACAAGTGAATCTGTTTGTTTACAGATTCAAACAGACTGCCCTTTCAATTTCTGACAGCTGATGGGACCTCATCCTTGTGCTGGAAGAAGGTTTGCAGAGTAAGTTGCTAACCCTCACTTCAAGAAAGCACAAGGACAAACTGTTCTTGTGTGTCCTCAGCAAAAAGGCCACCTGTCCTTCAGAGACACTGCCCACACCAACGAGGACTAATTCCATCAGTAAGGGCAGAGCTCAGAGCAGTAACGGCAACACCTGATGCATTTCCTCTCTTTTACATACTTGTGTTGCTTTGTTTCTTATGCTGAACTCCAATTCCCTCTCCTTCCATGCCAAATGGATTGTGTTTGGCCTCAATGACCAGGACACTGCCTGTGGAAAATTCCTCAGAGGCATTCCCCTCACCTGTCTGCTGCCAGCAAAGAGAGGCAGAAACTGGGAGTGAGCAGCCCCACGAAGCCATTGCTTGTCCTGCAGTCTCCAAAGAGTGATGGAGCCACCTGCTAGACACAGATCTCTGCAGGACAGTTTCAGTGGCTAACATCAACCCAAGTTGCTCAGAATCAGGGCAAGATCTCGAAGGGTTCAGGACTGGAGCTAGGTTTTGGAAGGGAGCTGCGTTCAGCACACAGAGGAACTGAGAGCATGACCCCATCTGTTGGGTCAGTGTAGTGGTGCTCTAATGAGTGAGGACACAGCTGGGCAAGAGGGAGGGAGAAATAAAGCAGCAAACCCTGTTCCCTCCAGCCAAACTCTCCCTTTCTCCACTGCTGCTGGACTTGAAACACAGTAACAAGGATGACATCCAGAAGATAACTGAGCTTGCTGCATCAGAGTTACCCAGCACAGACAAAAAGGCTGCTATGCTGGGGCAAAGCAAGCAAGAAAGGGACAGACAATGGTTTTCTGGGGGTGTTTTCAATGAGGTCTCCCTCCCACCACTAAGGGAAATGCACACACAGCTAATCCTCCCTTCTATGGAATGGAAAATCTGTCTCTTGAATATGGACTTGAAACTGAAAATCAGCTTTCAAGCTCATCTTGTATTTGATGAAGATGTCTTTGAGGCACTCAGCTAAAAAATCTGGTCTCTGCATGTATTGTCTCAGCTGCCTGGGACATTTCTTCACTTACTCCAAGACCCAGCATCTGGTCACCAGTTCAGGCTGCCTCCTCCAGCTTACTCCAGCCACACAAGCAGCAGTTGTATGTCCCTCTGGGCTGCAAAAGAACACAACTGTGTTGTTGCTGTGACAACAGGCACATTGGAGAAGATAAAAATACCTCCTCAACAATGGTGCTGGGATTGGTAACAAGATTGGTAACATAATCCCTGCAGTCATCTGGCTTTCAAACCTATAAAACCTCACAATATTGGCAATGTCCCACACCCAGGCCTAAGGTTCTGCTCTGGAGTGAGTTCCAGGTGTTAGCACCCAAGAGCTTCTTCCTCTTAGCAGTGCTGGAGTAGGAGGAAGGAATTTGAAGTCCTTTGTGCATGCAGTACCCAGGATTAATCTCATGAAATATTTCCTAGGATCAGTTCAGCTGACAGGACATGGTCCTGTAACAAACTCCAGCTGAGTGGGGGGGAATGCAGCCGTGGCAGGGGCAGGATGTTGCATATCAGAGCAATGGGGTGAGAAAATTTTTGACTCTCTCAGCCTGTGCTCCCAGCAGAGAGCTTCCAGCCCTCCCAGCATTGCTGGGACTCCTCTGGCCTCACTGCCCCAGCTCCATGGCTCTGCTGTGCTGAGCACTCCAGAGCTGCCCCAGCACTGCAGCTGAGCTCTGCCCAGAGCAGAGCAGAGGCACAATCCCCTCCCTGCCCTGCTGCCCACACTGCTGGGCATAAGCCCAGGACACATTGCCAGCTCCTGTCCCGCTTTTCACCCACCAGTACCCCCAAGTCCTCTTCTGCAGGGCTGCTCACCTTAGTGTTCTGAGTTTTATTTTCATCAAAGCAGCAAACTCTGTCAGGACTGGGAACATCTTTCCCACAATGGGCATGACTCCACAGAGCATTTGCTGCAGGCAGTTTGTGCAGTTCTGCACGGAGCAGCCCCATTGCTACAGAGAGATACAGCCCAGAAAGGTGTCCCCATGGCCAGGCCCACCCCAGGCCAGGCACAGCATCCACAACCACAGGCTGCAATGTTCCAAGAAGTTAAACCAGAATTTTTTCTCTCTCTTTTTTTCCTCTTCCATCAATGAATGCTATTTACCTAAAATAAAATTAGATCTTGTCTTTATCCACTGCCACAGACATAGAGCTCAGGTAATTCAGCAAAATACCAGCCTGAGCAGACAAGCAGTTTGGCCCAACCAGCCACAGAGTGGAGCTTCCCAGGGAGCTGCCACAAGAGCAGGAAAAATGCCAAGGTTATTTGCATGCCTGGAGTTAAGGGTGTGGGCACAGAAAATGGGGCAAAACTGATATCCTGCTAGAGCCAGGCCTCAGAAATGTTCCCTTTGGCCAAACACAAAATTCCGTGGTTTGTGAAAGGCACAGGGATCTTCTCGGCACAATGAGGGAGCAAAAATCAGTCATTGGTTTCTAATACAAGAGATGGAATGGAGAGCTGTCACCTTTGAGCCTAGAGGATCATGAATCACAGCATGGTTTGGGTTGGAAGGGACCTTCATAGGTCATCTGCAACTAGATCAGATTGCTCAGAAATCAGATCAGATACAATCTGACCTGTAATGGTTCTGGGGATGGGATATGCACAACTTCTCTGGACAACCTGGGACAGTGTTTCAACACCCTCAGAGTAAAACATTCCTGCTTTCAATCTAGTCTGAATCTTCCAGTTTCAAACCATCACCCCTTGTCCTGTCACAACAGATTCTGCTAAGATGTTACTCCCCATCTTCCTGCTGTGCCCTTGAAGCACTGCAAGGCTGCAGCAAGGTCTCCCTGGAGCCTTCTCTTCTCCAGGCTCAACAAGCCCAACTCTCTCAGCCTGTGCTCCCAGCAGAGAGCTTCCAGCCCTCACATCAGTTCTGTGCCTATCATTTATAACCATACATCAGCCAAAGCCATAACCCAGGGCACACTGGGAACAGGTTTTCCCCTTTGATGGACTTAACAGCACCCCTAGAATGACAGGGGCAGTACCGACTGAGGGGAGAGCCTCTGCCCTAGAGGAAGGAGCCCGGGGCTGCCTCCCGCCCACCACCACCAACCCTCTGCCCTGAGGGGCGGGAAGGAGGTGCGGAGCTGCTCCTCAGGACCCGGCCAGGAGATCTGCCTTCCGACAGGCCGCAGGTACTGCCTGTCACTGGACGTCACGTTCCTCAACCAATGGGAGAACAGAAAGAAGGGAGGGGCGGGGTTTTCAGGGGCCGGGGCCGGTGGGCGTCGCTCAGCGGTGTCGCGGGGCAGGTAGGGGCTTGCACTCGGGGTGGCCTGAGGGGAGGCCAGGCCAGGCCGGGATGGGATTAGCTTGGCTTGGCTTGGCTTGTTCCTTTCCCTGCTCCGCTCCTCGCCGCTTCTCGGCTGTGAGGGGCCTCGCCGGAGCCGAGCTGTAGGGGGCTCGGTGGTCGGTTGCTCTGTGGATGGTGTTGGCGGCCTGGGTTACTGAAGGCATCCCGGGAGGCTGGGCCCTGGAGCGGGGTGCAGCTGGGCTGTGGGATGCTTAGCCCTTCTAAGCATCCGCGGCCCTTCGGCAGGGATGGAGGAGTGGCCGCTAGGGGAAGCTCGGCTCCTGGCGAAAGGGCCTGGGAGCGGGGTCCGGGTGGGTCTGCTCGGTATCAGGGGTGGTCAGAGAACAGGTCCCGGCCTGGGGCGGAGCCGTCGTAGGTTTACTCTTAGAAGAGCTCCGAGTGATGTTTAAGAGTTGATTGGGTTGCTCCCAGGGAGGAGAGGACACGGCAGATGCATGTGGTGTGCTGTTGGTCTGCTTTTCATGAAATCAGAGAATGGTTTGGGTTGGAAGGGCCCTTTAAGATCCCCCAGTGCCCCCTCTCCAGCCATGGGCAGGGATGCCACCCACTAGACCTGGTTGCCCAGGGCCCCATCCTGCCTGATCTTAAACACTGCCAGGGATGGGGCATCCACATCCTCTCCAGGTAACTTGTTCCAGTACCTCATTTCCCTCTGAGTAAAGAATTTCTTCCTAACATCTAATTTAAATCTCCCCTCTTTTTGTTTAAAGCCATTCCCCCCTACCCTATCACATCTGCCCATGTAAAAAAGTCTCTCTTCATCTTTCTTGCAAGCATCCTTGAAGCACTGCAAGGCCACAGTAAGGTCTCCCTGGAGCCTTCTCTTCTCCAGGCTCAGCAATCCCAACTCTCTCAGCCTGTCCTCACAGCAGAGAGCTTCCAGCCCTCCCAGCATTGCTGGGACTCCTCTGGCCCCACTTCACCAGCTCCATGTTTCTCCTGTGCTGAGGACTCCCCAGCTGGCCCCAGCCCTGCAAGTGAGGTCTCCCCAAAGCAGAGCAGAGGCACAGTCCCCTTCCTGCCCTGCTGACCACACTGCTGGGGATACAGCCCAGGACAGGGTTTGCTTCTGGGCTGTGAACACACGTTGCCAGGTCCTGTCCAGCTTTTCACCTACCAGTACTCCCAAGCCCAGCTCCATAGGGCTGTTCTCAGTGAGTTCTCCCAGTCTGTACTCATATCTGGGATTGCCTTGACCCAGCTGCAGGACCTTGCACTGGGTTCACGTGGGCCCACTTGAGCTTCTCTAGTTCCCCCTGGATGGCATGTCCCTTCCTTCTGTTGTGTTGACTGCACTGCACAGCTTGGTGTCATCTGCAGAGTTGCTGAGGGTGCGCTTGATTCCAAGCTGTATGTCATTGATAGAGACTGGTAAAGAGCACCCTGAGGGACAACACTTGTCACTGGTCCCCACCTGGGCATGAAGCCATTGACTGCAACTCTCTGACTGCATCCATCCAACCAATTTCTTATCCACCAAAGAGTCCATCCTTCAAATCCATTTCTCTCCAATCTGGAGAGAAGGATGTCATGTGGGACTGTGCCAGAGACCTTACAGAAGTCTAAGTAGATGACACTAGTTGGTCTTGCAGTCACTCTATCTTAGATGGCCACCAGATTGGTCAGGCAGGATTTGCCCTTAGTGAAGCCATGCTGGCTGTATCAGACAGCTTTTGGGGCATCTGCCAAGCTCTGCAGTCACCAAGACCTGAACCACGTGTGAATCCCTCTCCTTCACTGTCATTCACAGCAGTGTTGGATTTTGGTCCAGATACAGATGCTTTCAGACATTTGGCTGGTTATCTGGAAAACCACAGCTCTAAGGCATGTGTGTGAGAGCCTCTTTGAACACAGGCTGTCAGGTGGAGAGAACTGCCTGTAAGTTGGCCTTTCTGAGGGCTGGGCTTCTACAGTTCCTGAGGACTGGACTCTGTCTAGGTGTTGCTGGTAAACATGATACAATAGATCACATGTTTTCCCCTGCTTTTATTAAAAATGGCGGTTAGGAGTGGTTCAGGTGATCTAAATTTAGTCAAGCAGGCTAAAACTAAACTCCAGGTACATGCTCCATTGTTGAGTTAAAAATTCAGACAGGTAGTAGTGCCTGTATGGCTAGGCTTGGTGAACGAAGCTCCAGGGAGGGCTCCAGCCACGCTCCTCCTCAGCGCCTTTTCCAAGCGCTGATAAAAAGAGGATAGCAGATAGCACCCTCGAGCCTGCACTATGGATTTTTTTTAGGTGAGACACAGCATGTACAGAGCTGGACCCACCCTTTAGTCCTAAGGTTCATCTGCCAGGGCCTAGCAAGCTTGGACGCTGGCAGCGAGGTCCTTAGGACGGAGGTTTTATTAGAGTGTCCTTCTCTTAGCTGGAAGGCCTTCCAGGGCTAAACGAGCTCCATCTGCCCAGGTTTGGAATCAGAGTTATCCTTCTCCTAGGATGACTGGCAGAAGGCTAATGAGCTCATCCTACCCATGGTAGTAGTGCACAAGCACTTAGAATGGGGCACATGCACCCTGCACCTCTGAGAAGTCATACGTTAACCAGCATTTTTGGTGAAGAGCTCCAAAAGAGCTCTGCAGTGCAAGAGAGAGAACCATGGTTTGAAGAGGTTTCTGCTTAACTGCCATGCAAAGGGTTAAATCATGGGATTAGCTGATAAGGGCTGGAATGCATTTTGATGGGTTTGGGCAAGCCAGCTTGTTGGAAGTGTTTGGTTTAGATAAAGAAGAGATATAATCCATAAGATCAATAAGTAATGAGTTAGATTCATTTTTAGAGTGTTGACCCAAGCTAGAGCAAACAGTGATAGGATATTCCAGTGATGTAAATACTCATGGAATTATGTTAGGTAATACACTGCAAGTACCTGGAGTTACCTGAGGGATTACATGTGCCCTATGGAGCTGATTAATGAAGGTGTAAATGACCTTCCCTGAACAGAGCTGTGCTGAAGTGCCTATTTGGAGCTCTTCCCAGGGAGCAGCACGAGGCCTGCTCTGCCTTTTCAATCTGTTGGGAAAGGGAATGCCAGCCTTGGAAAGAGGAATTTGCTTTTTGTGGCAAAGAAAATTAACTCATATTCTTTTGGATTTGTGCAAATACCCATTATGTGCCCAAAAGGCATATCATGAATTTACCAAGCCAGCAACTTCAAATAAGTTTTTAAAACCTGCATTTTACTTAACAAGTGTCCTGGATCAAGGGAGGTTTTGGAATTGGTAAATTCCACCCACTTGCCCTAGCATCATTTAGGTTGGAAAAGACCTGCTCCTGCTGGCCATGGCTGCACCACGTTTGGGGTCTGTCTAGCTGCAAAATAGTGAAAGGAGTTGGCAGGAAGTCCTGGGATAGAATCATAGAGTAGTTTTGGTTGGATAAGACCTTTAAGATCATTGAGTTAACCCAGCACTGCCAGGTGTTCAACCATATCCCTCAGCACCACATCTCTATGGCTTTTCAGTCCCTTCAGGAATGGTGAAAAAAGGAAGGTTAAAGAAAACATTCCCCCCCTGAAGAGCAAGAATGGAGAACTAATAACAACAGATGAGGAGAAGGCTGAGGTTCTCAATGACTTTTTTTCTTCTGTCTTCACTGGCAACCTCTCTCCCAACACATCCCAAGTTAAAAAACCACAAGATGTGGACCAGGGTAATG
>VWZO01000236.1:300061-332556 GCA_013396975.1 Bucco capensis | reverse complement strand
CCCCGCCGGGGATGGGGGTGCTCCTGGTGACCTGCACCACCTCAAGCCCAGCCCTGGAGCTGAACTTCTGCCCCTGGAGCTGTTTTCTCCAGCCTGTGTCCCTCTGGGAAATGCTGTTGAACACTGCCCTGTTTCCAGGCCAGTGCTGCAAGGCTCTGCATTGCCATTCCACACACTGAGGGGTGGCTCCTTACCTGGATGTGGGGAGAGGAAGAGGGAATGCATATATATGAGAGTTGCCTGCAGGAACAGCAATACTAATGTCAATAGTCAGAGGAACAACTTTCTGTTGCCAAATAACATACATTATTTAGCAATAATACATGTGCATAAATAAGAGCACCAAGGGTATTTGTTCCTTCTTGCTTTTGCTTCTGAAAAACAATTGTTAACAGTACAAAAAAAGTTTGTAAGAAGAGATAAGGCTAATCTACAAATTGGCTCTTCTAATCTTAGTGCTTCTGTGATGCTACGCAATTGCTTATATTCACATGAAAAGGTGATCTTCAAAATAGTAGTTCTACTCTGCTTAGGATCACTCTAAACCAAAGATCTCTGAAGGCCACAATAGATATCACAGGAATTGGGACTTCCATGGCTTTCCAAGAGAGAATAGTTGTCCCATTAACTCCTCCTGCTTTGATTTAGAGGTTAAAGCCACATCTAGGTCATTGTCCTTGCCATCTCTTTCCAGGGGATGTGGAGGACTGCAGAGTCTCAGCACACTTGGAGAAGGTCTGTTAAACCTTCTTTATGCTAAGATTCAAAATCTCTTCAGCTAAACAAGTAGGCTTCCTGACAAGATTACTTCATATTACGTACACTTGGTTTTATCCTAAACTGACTGTAATTTGTTAAGATACGATACACAAATGAACTATAAACTTTAAAGCATCCATCAATTTCAATTTGATTTGTTTAAAAAAGCTAAATTATAGGTTAACTCAGAAGGTAATGGAATTCAGAAAGAAAGTACTTGTGATACAAGGAGTCCCTTCATACATTAATTTTCATTTTTGGTGAGATGAAGTTTGAAATTAGATTCAGATTGCAAATTATAGCTCTGTATGGGCTCCCTATTGCTAGCTCATGAAATACTTAGATTCCTGAGGATGAAGCAATTTTGCTTCCCGTAATAGACTGCAGAAGCCTTATTTCCCACTGGTAGAATAATAGGTCTGCAGCCTGAAGTGAGAGCAAGCCATGCCTTTGCTCCTTGGCTTGGTCACCAGCAGGGATCAATTAAACCAAACCATGTAGCTGCAGCAGAACTGGTGCCATCAGGTGGGTTCCATAGAACTCCAAGCTTATCCCTTTCACTTCCCCACTGGAACTGACACAGTGTGGATCCCGTGAAGGAGGCTGCCTGTCAATGCCCCCCTTGGCAAGCTGAGGCTGGGGGCTGCCTCCACTCCCTGGGAAGGCAAATCTTACACAAATAGAATACAAATTAGGGAGGATTTGGGGAGCAGGCACACTAGCCAAGCACTTGACAGAATGCAGTGGAGCAAAGACCTGAGAAAAATTATCTTCATGTCAGTCTAATTTCCAAAAAGACCTCAAAGCCTGACTAGTTCCAGCCAAAACCTGGATCAGTGTTGCCAGAGCTGCTGCAGGATGGGCATTAAGGCTCTTAGCAGGTGGCTGGCATGGTGCATTCCTACACTTTTTATTAATGTACAAAGAAGCCTTCAAAAGGAGACAGAATTTGGTTTGAAGGCAGCAGAAAGACAAATGTTAAGGTGATATAAATTCATCATTTAAGGAGAATATGGAAGTCATTATTGCCATGGTTCATACTGGCCTCAGATGAACAGCAATGAGGAAGGAGTTGCTGAAGTAGGAGCAGAAGGCCAGGATGTATCAAATGCTGGGCTGGTGACATCAGAAGGAAATCAAAGCCTTTGTGCAGAGTACATTTACTTGTTGTTTAGAAAAACACAAACCAGTTGTCTGAGAACTGCCTCCCTCTGTTTGTGCTGAGGCTGAGCTAGCTGGAAAAGTACTAGCTGCTCCAAGGCCACAGGTCAGGGACAAAGCAGCCCACATTAATGGCAGTTTTCAGAAATATCAAGAAATCCATGTTATCCCCATTCAAGGGAAAGTGAGAGAAACAGAAGTGGCAGTGATTCAGGCTGGGCACTCATGGAGCAGCCTCGGGGAGCAGAGCCCTGTGCCTGTGGCTGGGCTTCAGAGCAGCACCAGGGGACAGCTGAGTCATCCTGCCTCTGTGCTCCAGTCAGCTGAAGACAAGAATGCCTGATGGCTGGAAACCAGTGCCAGAGCCACAGGAGCTCGGAGAAATACAATGCAAAAGGAGAACGTGGGCACGGCTTGGAATACTGGGAAGGGAAAGTCCATTGCTTCCTCCCAGTGAAGCTGTGCAGAGCTGCTGTGGGAGCTGGGGAGCACAGGCAGCACCAGCCTCAGCATCACCTGTGGGGCTGGTGCATAGTGTGGAGAAATGGCCCAAAGGGAAAGAAAAAAGAGGTATGAAATGAGACATTTTGTGGCAAATAACTCAGAAAGCCTCCTCAGGCTAGTACAGAGAGCAGCAGATAACTCAGCCCAAGACAATAACGGTGTCAATTGCTGCCCTGCTGCCACACACAGGCAAGAAGGAGTCTTTCAGCAGGGCTTCAGGAGAGATGATAACATCATTTTGCAACCTCTCCAAAAGCATGGGCAAAAGCATAACATTCTGTGTTAAAATATGGAAAGGAAAGAGCCATGCTGGGGTTCTGGGATCTGCTTCACAAGGCTTTTTTTTTTTCCCACTTGCTGATCAGTGATTTATTAATCAGCTTGTCCTACTTTATTTACATATACTTTGGCTCCTCTCATCTCAATGTGCTGGTGCTGCTCAGCCTGGATGGAGGAAGGCACAATTAGCAGAGCTGCACCTAACCAGGCCTCGTGCTGAAGCACTGTGCCTTTGCTCCTGAGCAGGAGCACCAGGCAGGAGACCTCCCAGGAGACAAGATGCCAGGGACACAGAGGCAGAGTTTTCTTTAAGTTATAGACACCAAGGTGCTGCCCCAAGTCCTGGTAGCATCCCCTCTTGCCCCAGCTCAATTCCAGCTCCAATCCAGCTGCTCTTGGTACCCACAATAGAGCTCTACGGAGCTAAAGTGCAGATTAAACTGCAGTAGGCAGCTCTCAGGAGCAAGCTAGCTTTTTTAGGGCTTACTGAAATGTAGACTGCACTGTAGATACAGTTTAACTTGCTTTATTTACACATATCCCTGATCTTGAGAAGAAAAAGCCAGAAGGCATGCAAGGCAATTCTTCTTGAAGGAATTTTTCCAAAGAGCAAATCCCTATTTCCCAGGGGTCAGCTTTGCTTTAGGGACTGATGCAAATCAGCACCTCTGGCAGAGAGCAAACTGTTTTGCTGCTCATGCAATTCCCTCTCCCTCTAAGCTGATTCTGCATAAAACCATCCTGTAACTTGAAAGTGATGGTCTTAAGAACATTAACTTGAACACTTTGTTTAACATAACACAATCATATATTTATTCATGAGCTGCCTAATAACTGAGGGAGCATATTTTACCATAAAGCTCAGATACAGAGAAACAAACACTCTTTGTAGTTTTGCACTCTTTTGCTTGCTTTGGTGTATTGATAATGCTAATGGCCACAGTTTGTGCCTTTTTTTTTTTGCTAATCACAGAAAATCCCTTCTTTGATAATATTGTGCTGTGACAGAATGATAAGGATTAGGGCCAGGCACCAGAGAGCTGGGATCCTCCACAGAGTGACTTTGAACTGCCACATCAGAGCAGCAGAGACATGGTGTCCCTGCCACCAGCTGCATCCCTGGGAGCAGCATCCCAGCTGGGAAACCAGGAGCAGCTACAACTGGGGAGCAAGGAACAGTAGAGGGTCATAGCCAAAACCCATGGATGACATCATGGTATTTTCTGACAGCCCATCAGCTTGCCTCTTGCCCTGGGTTTATTTGAGCAGTGATGTGTGTTTATCTACAGGATGCATAATCAGAGGAAGTGAGAGCATCCACTCAGCACAGACAGACACCCAGCAGTGGGATTTGGATGCTTGGAGATACAGATACTGTTTAGTCCAAAAGCTGTCACAGATGATTCATGTGATTTGAATCTTATCCCTGGTTTCAGGTGCCCGCATGCCTTATTCCATCCCTGATCAGCCTTGCGGAAACCCAGCTCATAAACACTGACTGGAAGCATGCAAGGGTAAGTGCAAACCCTCCTCTGCATCCTTGGATGTGTCAGGTGCCACAGGCAAACAAATCAGGAGCTGGAAAAATGCCTGGGAAGTTTTGCCCACACAGCTTGGAAATCTGAGCGTGTGCAAGAGGAGAAAAGGGTGCTGTGTTAAAGCTGCTTTAGAACAGGAGGCAGCAAGAGTTACACACAGGCTGGGAGCTGCAGATAGTAAAGGGATTAAATTGATAATAAAAACACAATTTGTAGACTCTGTAGCAGTGGTAGCACAATACAGAGATAAATGAAATAAAGCCCTGTTAATGGAGTGGCCAGCTCAGGGACTGTAAGACACTGTCTTTGGAGCTTAGTGTCTCCTGCCAGCCAGTCATGGACTCTGGAAATGCCAGAGTGGGAAACAGCAAAGATCTGATGGAAGTTTGGTCTGCTGGCTCAGTCTAGTGCTCCACACCCAACAGAGATCCTGCTGTTTGCTGACTCCATGAGGAGGCTAAAGGCTCAGGGCATGCAAAGTGAGAGCTGCACCTCCCCAGAGAAGCACTTGCCTGAGCAGGCATGGCACAGACTGCTGAGGAGCAAGAGGCAAATTTCCTTCTTCTCTACAGGTATTCAGTGTTGTTTTAAATATACAGTTGACATTTCTAGTGCTGTCAATCAGACCTTTTGGCCAATTGCTAACAAAACTAGGGATGCAGCAAGAGCTAACCATTAGGAAGACTTAAAATTGAAACTCAACATATTTTTAATGATGAATTAAATAGATTAAATGTTGATGAATTCTAGCACACAATATCAGGAAAGTGGCTGATTCCCCAGCTTTTGTTACTGAGGCATAGAGAAGATGCCTTCCCAAAGAAATGTTCATCCCAGTTCCTGGCTTTGTTATCAGCTCTCTGCAGGGGTCTCCAAGTGATGCTAAACCATGTTATAAAGGATATCTGCCTATGCCAATACAGTTGTTCATTGTGAAAAATGCATGATGGCAAGGAAACTTCAGTTCCTAAAGCACCATCTAAGTCAGGAGAGAAAGGGAACATCCATCCTTCAATTACTACTGCATTAGGCAGAAAACATCATGCAAAATATAACTGAAGAGCTACCCATGGCAGTGACTAGTTAAAAGTTTGGGGAGCTGTGATAATTTCACACAGTTTTCTACTAAGAACCAATCAAAACTCAATTTAATGTGGCTGTCCTTCTTATCACAACTTCAGTCAGGTTATTCTGTGCAGATAAAGCCCTAATACTCCTTCATCAAAGACAAAATCTGTTCTTTGGTGTTAATCCCACACTACCTCCCACATCACCTGGTCTCTCTTTCAGTAAGTGATGCTCCTCAGCGTTTCCAAGCCCATCATTTCCTTGGCTGTGCTATGCTTTGGCAGTACCAGTGATGCAGTGCCTCTCCTGCCACAGATATGCCTCCAATTCATCATCTCTGTGCTCCCAGCAGAGTTTACTGTAATGGGTATTTCATATTTCTTTCTCCTGCTCTTCTCCTCTCCCTCCTGTTGCCCCTGCAGCCTTTGCCCACAGCCCAGGTCTTTATGGGGCTAGCTTTGATACCACTTTACACTGGACAGTTTTTCACCAGCAGGTTGACTCCTGATTTGCAGCAGGCTGTATAAAACATGGCCTCAGGCCTTTTGTGTCCAGGCTTTTCTCTCTCTCATCATTAACACTTACAAATGCTGCTGGGTGATTTCTGCAGACATTCAGCTCAGATGCAACCCTCCTTCCACCCCACAGGCCTCCCACATTAAAAAGAGAAAAATAAAGAAGAAACATTGCCTTATCTCTCTAAGATAATACAAGAAGCAGAAGGAGGGGGTTGAGATGCCTTGAGAGCATTAAAATGATGTTTCTCATCTCAAGTGATAGAAAGGACTTAGTCACCATAAAACCTACTAACCATAAACTGCACAAACTTCAAGCCCTTGTTGTGTTATTAGTATTACAAAGCATTTCTATAGTGCCATCCATTGCCATGGCCATTTCTTCCAAGCAGATAAAGCACATTCCCTTCCTCAGAGAGCCTGCAATCTAAATAAGTCAAGACAAATATTATACAGAGGACAAAAGTTCAGGGGGAATTGATGTGTGGAGACAGCTGATAAGAAGAAGAGTGGAAAGGGAAATGATTCAAGATTGCTGCCTGGGATCCTTTCAAAGCCAGGGAGAGCTCAGCACACTGCACTATGGCAATAGATGCAGCTCTGGTAGGAACTCAGCTGTACTTGTGCTCTGAGATATATTTCAGGTGGAGGAAGTGCTGCCCAGCCAAAATGGGTCCTGCTGGTCTGTCCAGAGGAATTAGACATGAGGTGAGCCTGGGTGAATTGCACACCAAGTGGGCATGGGTTTGGATGCAATGTTTGTATGTATGGCCAGTCTGGGATCTCATAAGTGGGTCTGGTTATCAAGAAGGATGCTCTAATGCATACACACTGCCCTTCTGAAGCTGGACACCCGAGGCAGAGGCTCCAGATACCAAGGGGAAGCTCACAGCTCATGAGCAGGGTTTCACTGGCTGGTGACTGCTGCTGGCTGCACACATCCAGGAAAGCTGCTGGTCCAGGGAAAAGCAAACAGTACTTCAAAAGTGCTGCTTCAGCATCTATGCTAGTAGATGAAGGGTGGCTGTGGGGCTTCCACCTCCAGCCTGAGCCAGAGGGCACATGTGGCCATAGCATACATGGGACACTGGTAAGTAAACTATAGCCATAGTCCTATGAAGCCTAAGGTCATTGCACAGCTGCCTCCTCCTCCTCCTTCAGGGAAGTGTCATTTTGGTAATCAAGTTCTACTCTACTATGTGCAAAATATAAAGTCTGCACAGTGCTATCAAGAAAAAAAAAATCACAGTTATCTAACAAACTTCTCTTTCCTCTAAGCCTAAGCACATCAGACCAAATGCTCTGATGAAGTACTGGAGGAGGGAAAGCTGTCCCATTGCCTCTTCTGCTTGCCACTCTGCAGATCTTGCTGTAAACTGGTTGAAGGTCTGTCTGGGAGCAGACAGGGGCAAAACCACCTGTGTGTCCAGAGGCAGAAGCTTGTGCAATATTGCTGCAGCCTTTCCTAGACAGGTGAGTCTCTCCTTGCAGTCCTTCCATGTGCAGGCTGCTCCCTGCATCCTTACATCTCCAGAGAGCAGAGCTCATAGAAACTCCATGGCAGGGATTATGTCCTCTGAGTCACTTCTAGGTGCTCCAGAGACTCCTAACACACATGAGGGTTCAATTTGCACCAGGAGCCTTGACTTGCATGTGCTCATTCTTTACCACAGAACCTCTACATACAGCAGCAGAGTTTTGTTGTGATAAGCATATGCTCCTCTATTATCCAAGTGCTGTTACATATGTCAGTATCTCCCTGTTCCTCCCTTGGCTTTAGCATGTCCCAATCCAACTAGTCCATGCTCAGTTTGTCTGTGTTCTGCAGTATCAGGAAGATCTCATCAGGAGCCAGCATTACAGTATCATAAGTTAAAGTGTTATTCCTCCTTGCTTAATAAGTCCAAATGAAAATAGATCTTACAATCCACTTTGGAGTCTCCCTTTCTGGCTGTGTCATGTAAGTGATGAAGTGATCACCTTTATTTTATGGAATTTCTTGTAATGCAATTACATGAATATCTCAAATCCTATTTATAAGTGATAGAGTGATTAAGATTTTAAATTTCTCATTTACATGCTGGTGGTAATCTTTTCATGAATGTGAGATAAGAAATTATTGGTTTGTGAATTCTGGCTGAAAGAGCAGTGCTCACAGAATGTAAAAAATAGCTATATAGCTACTCCTTCTCCCTTGACTTTTTATCTCCAGATACACAGAAGCATGGTTTTGATTCCAGAGCATGCTCTGCATTTAGATAATAATGGAGAGTAAGATAATAATAGAGCATAAGCTCTGGCTGGAGCATAATTCCAGCTCTTCTCCCTAGTTCTGGCAGGGACATGATTTCCATACACAAAATTAATGGCTGTAGGAGACACAGAGGAAGCTCTTACTGGTGCTCACTGTTACACTGCTCTGGCATGCA
The DNA here is from genome assembly GCA_013396975.1 of Bucco capensis. NCBI lineage: Eukaryota > Metazoa > Chordata > Aves > Piciformes > Bucconidae > Bucco > Bucco capensis. The sequence goes on along the minus strand of VWZO01000236.1, from coordinate 324,303 downwards.
GCTCTTGAACTTTAATCCATGTTCCAGACACATTAAATGTAGGTCCCTGCCTTGCAGCATAGTAGGTGGCACCCTGTCCGTGTGTTAGCCATCCTTGTGCTATGTGACCACCACTCTCCTGGTCTTTGCCATTCAGCACTGTCTTTGCCAGGTTTGGGGATAAACTCAGCTTTGCAGAGCAGGACCTGGGCTGCCTGGAGGGCTCCAAGCTGACTAGCAATGTGCCCTTGCTAATGGTCTCCTGGGCTGCACTGGGAGGAGAGCTGGCACAGCTGGAGGGAGGTGATCCTTCCCCTCTGCTCAGCACTGGTGAGGCCACATCTGGAGGGTTGGGTCCAGGACTGCTCAGACTGGAGAACTGGCTTCAAGGAATGTGCTGTCAATTACTGATCCCCTCCTGATGTTTTCTCTCATATTTTCCAGAGATTTTTTGTGTCAGATCTTCCCTTGCTGGGCCAGTACAGCTGCCTTCCCTCTGAGTGCCTTTGCTCTTCTACAGCTTCTCTCAAATCCCTTCACAACAGGTACCCAGATCAACACTTGCACCCCCATTTGCTCTGCAGACACCTTTGATTTGGATGGCAGCACAGACCAGAACAGAGATTGCTGCTGTTGTAGCTACCTTCTCCTGGTTGGCATGTCAGACTTCTCTGAAGTGTGGCAGAGTGGTTACCTGGCTCCAGCTTGATGCAGAGACATATGAGATCTAAGGCATCATGTAGCACACTCTATCAAACCATGCATAGCAGAGCAGTTTGTGTTCCACAGCCTTGGCTTTTTCTATTACCATGGAAATGAAATACTGGATTCAAGTTCTTCCTCACCTCCTGTTTTCTGCTTTGCTTGATTTAGGGGGGACAGCTTCCCCTTCTCACAGATTTTATGGTTCAGAGTGCTGCCATGCAGCTGATGGCTTTCCCAGAAAAATGGAGCCCATCCTGGTAGGAATGAAGGGTGCTTCTGTGCTCCAGTGGCAGCAATGCCAATCAGGACTGCTCCTCTCCTTTGAGGCTAATGGAATAATCATGGCTGAGCACAGTGAAAGAGTGAAAGCCCAGGAACTATCTCAGATTGATTTTACACTGAAAGTTCACCCTGCTGCACTGAACCTCACAGCCAGTGCAGGGCACCCCAGCATCTCCTTCTCATGCTTACAAGAAGCTTACAAAGATGAGGTAAGTCAGCACCAGCCACAAAGTGACCTGGACAGTTGCTCACAGGAGAGGAAAATCCAGTGTTATTGTTAATAGCAAAAAGGTTCTTTACCTCATTATTCTAAATGGGCTTCAAAGTAAGGAAGGTTTGTAACACAATATGTTCTTTCACTTCAGTGTTTCTGAGCAAGCACTTTCTGGTGCTTTCTTACCCAAGACATTTGCAGCCTCTTTTCTGCTTGCAAATTATTCATGAACAAGCTTTGCTCTTAAAATATGGTAGTTTTGTTGTTCCAGAACAGTTTTACAAACAGATTTCAGTCTCTTGAGTTCTTAATTTAGGATATTCTCTACTCACTTTTCATCCAGAGCCCACCATAATTTCAATTCCCTGACCAGAGTAGAAATTCAGCCTGTCAGCCAACTTCCTATAAAATAAACATATGTGCTACTTATTTTTTCATCTTCTTCTGCTTCCCTTTCATATTTTCTTGTCTCATTTCATTTGCAGCAGCTTTTCCTCCACCTCTCTTCTCCAGTGCCTCTTTTGCTTGTTTTTCTTTCTCCTTACCCCTTTCTCATTCCATCCTGCCCAGTCTCACACCCAGCATTCTGCTGAGTCTCTCACAAGTTTAGAAAAATGTGTTTCCTAGGAGTTTCCCAACAAGTTTTCCAAGCTTGTTTTCAGAGGAGGACATGATCCCCAAGCCAAGTGCCTTCTCTGCTAAGGCTGCCACAAGAGCAGAGGTACTAGGAACATCCAGAAAGCACCAGTGCAGAGTTTCAGACCCTGCATGCTGCATACAAATGTGCCTGATTGTAAGGAATGTAATAAACCTTCATCAGCTACTGCTAGCTGAAGATATGTATTTATTTATCTGTTGCTTGTGGCCAGCAAAATATGTTCAGAGCATGGAAATTCTCCTAGTAGAAAGAGCTCTCTTGGCCATATTACTAAGAAAAGTGCTTTGGCATTTTCCTGCAAACCAGCAGCTCGTTGACAGGAGTTTGTCAGAGAGCAGAGGTCCTGCTGAGAACCTCACAAGCCCTGTTTGATAGTAATGCTTCTGGTGAGCAGCCTTTTCCATCTCTCCAGCTAATGTAGCTGAAGCCAGTAACAAGCAATACTGCATGAGTTGCAGGCAATAATTTATCTAAGTATATATGTCATGGGGAGAGCAGAGCAAGCAGTGATCAGCTTTACTTTTTGATCAATTAACAGCACTCAGGCAGGCAGAACTCAAATTATTTTGAAACCCCAGATGAACTGGTCTAGTCATTAGGAAGGCTGTGGTGCTGCTTCATGCAAGCAGCTGCTCATTGGATCATATTTGCTCTTACAAATGACTGCTATCATCCTGCAGCCTTAGCTTGATGGCTCTGTGCAAGTTACCCAGAGTTTGCTCTTTGAGGACTTTTAATCTGCTTCAGGAGAGAATACTGAAATTTTTGAATGAATTGGAGCTGCAGTAGGAAATGTTTTAACAGCTATTTGCAAGTCATAAAAACAGGACAGAAGCTCCTACAGGCAGTCCTCTGGCAGCCATGGATTCCTGATCAGGGACTTTGGTCCAGCATGGCAGGAAAGCCTCTGGGATTAGGAGATGCCTGATAGATGCTCCCAGGTAAGCAGCCTGAGACCCACACCTCAGAATGGCAGCAGAAACCAGTGCCCAAGGCCAAACAACATTTCACTGTACACATTTCCATCTCTTTCAGGCTGTTGTCCTCAGCTCTAGCTGGGCAGCTAAAGCATGCCTGCTTGCACCTGCTCTACTCCATATGAGGTGAATTCAATATTGTCTTTATTTTGTATGTGTGAAGCATCAGCTGCTGAAAAGACAAAAAGCTCTGTGGATCTGGTGTTAGCTTCTGCTGAAATGCTGGATGGAGCTGCACCTTGTTGAGAGAGACAGAAGTTCCCTACCCAAGGGAAGAAGTCTGTCTGTCTGAGCCTGGAAGAGAAATCCAACCTTTAACATGGATCTTTCTTAAATTAGCAATGCCCATTTGGATAGTGTAATGTTTCCAGTCACTGGCTGGCTGTGATTCCTAGAGCACTGCTTGCTGCAAGGATCATTGATGACTAGCTCCTTTCCAGTTGTCTTTCCTTCTCTTTCTACAGGGGCATTTACAACTCGGTGTAAATCCTCCTCCAAGGAGCAGTGCTCTCGAGGCTCTGCGCTGCTGAGCTCACCCCAAAGCAAGAAAGGGAAAAAGTACTAGAAATTAGCTGCTTCTGTGATCAGAATTGATATCAAAGGAGACTTTTGCTGTTTCTAGTAATTGGTGAACTCTCTTGTTTCACAGTGAATGCAGGGAAATCTTTGTTAAATGCTTTACCATGCAATCCCTTGGTGCTATTTGTGGCTCTGCTGCTACTCAAAAGGATGTTGAAGGCTCTGGCTCACATCTCTATGTACTGCTTCCCATAATGGCCAGCTCTATAGGAATCAAAGACTCCATTATATCAGTAGATGGTACCTGTCACTTTGTAGCATGCTTTTTATGGCAAGATGTTTATTTTTCAAAGCTGTATTCCTCCTGCTGTAATCCTGCTTGTTCCTCCTTTACACTTGTAATGTGTCAGGCTTTAAAGCAAAGGACAAAGCAGCTGAAAGCAGAAGAGTCTTTCCACCCACCCAGCCCATCTCATTTCAGATAGTGAGGAATTAAAACACAGGGCTTTGTGGATGAACTGCTGTCAGAGTCATTTGATACCTAGGATCCCAGTAGAAGCTTTTACAACAACATTAATACAGATGCCCTAGCACTGAGATCCCTGTGTGCTGCATACCAATAACACCAGTTAGGATTATTGCCTTCAGATAACAAATCACACTTCTTTTAGGAGACATAACATTACTAATCCTGTTTTCTTCTCTCCCACCTCCCCAGGAGTCAGTAACAACAGGTTTTTATAAAGCAAAGGTGCTCAGAAGCACAACCCTGCTGCCTCTCTGCCAGCCTGATAGCTGCACCTGCTGAGTGCTGTGGTGCAGTTCACTTAGAAGAGGCAAAGAAGCCACCTCTGCATGTTTGACAGCTGCTTTCTCCTTCACCAAACTGCAGGGCAGGTTTTGTCAGCCACCCTCAGTGCTATGGGCTGGGGCTGTCCAGCCTCTCCTCTTCTGTACTTCCATCACAGATTTGCATATTATGATTTGATTTTTCCTTTTCTTGTGTTAGATCTCCACACACAGAGCTTCCAGAAGTCTCTTCCACCCTTCTCCCTTCATTGCCAGGCTAAAATTCTTATCACTGTTTGCATCAGCTCTGAGCCTCAGCAGACAGACAGCTTCCCATTGCTCCAGAGGTGCAGAACCCCCCCCTCAGCATAGCTGTGTGAGTGAAAGAGATGGAAATGCACCCAATTCATTTTTTTGTTAATTCAGGGCACACATCCTAGGAAGACTCTGGAGTCTGTCCCATTTCCTTGTGTACCACTCTGAACACCACCACAATGCAGGATGTCATTTGCCTGTGGATTCAGTCCTGGAGAGGCTTTTATGCAGCAGCATGAGAGGCAGTTTGTGGGGATGCAGGAAGAGAGGAGCAGTGTTTGTAACACTTGTACAACCCAAAAAAGCCTCTGAATTTTTGAGGTAGAGGAGCAAGAGCCCTGTGCAGCTCTGTCAGTGGGGCTGGAGGATGCAGAAATGGGGCAGACCTGGGTGGCAAAGAGAGAGGAGCCAGGCTTGGGCCACAGCATCTAGCCTGTGACCAAGAGGTCCTGGGCAGACCTGGTGGGTAGGAGCAAAGCAGCACCTTGGACTCTAGCTTGCCACCAGGAGCTGCCATGCTGTCCCATCACTGTGGCTATTTAAAGAGAAAGAGTACATGGAAGAGCTATAAGCCTCTCCTGCTGTGTTAGAGACACAGCTGCTCTTTGTATCTGCAGCCACTGTTAGACTCTCCAGCTGACAAATCTGATTTGTGACCCTCACTATCCTCACAGTAATGCTCTTGCTAATTGTAGCCCTTTTATTGATTTTCATAGAGGCATTTTACCCCATATGAAGCCACTGCTTTTAAGCCAATTAATCATGCATGGCTAACTGAACTGCAGTGGCAGTTTCAATGTGAGTATTCAAGCAGTGCTTCACCTCAGGGTTTGTCAACAGCCACCATCTGAAGACAATTTCAAAGCCTTAAGAAATTACTTAATATAGTGATTGGATCCTCAGCAGTTCCTCAGACCCTGCCCCAGCTGCCTGCTGTATCTTATGCAGAACAAAACCTCCTAATTAAGCAGATGAAAGAAAAGAATTAACATACCACCTAGGGACTGAACATACATGGTTATTAAGCACTATGAAAAAATGAAAAAGGCTTGCCCAGCTCCAAAAAGGAATTAAAAAGGAGCTAACTGGGGGAGCAAACCTGCAGTACCCTGCAAGAGAAAGGAGTTGAGGCAGAAGTGAAACAAGAGAGAGTTCAGGCAGCCCTGTTGCTGTGAGTGATGCTACAGGGATGTGCTGAAAGCAAGGGGTAAGTTTTTTTAAGCATCTGAGTGTGCCTTTTAAGTTCCTTAGTCCATTTTCATGCACTTTAGCAATAATGATAAAAATGTGTGCTGTAATCTGGGAGTTCCCCAGCTGGCAACAAATACATACAAATAATGTGTGGAGATGTGTGTGTGTGTGTGTGCATGTGTATACCTCTACTTACACACACCTGTACTTACACACACCTCTACTTACACACAGGTGTCTTCCAAGCCTTGCAGCCACAACAAAGGCAACTGAAGTGTTGTGTGACTCCACAAGACTTGGACTGTCACTGGGATCTCACACAGTTCTAGTCACTTACACACAAGAAAGCTGAGTTCTGACTGGACTAGACACAGAAGAGAACTTTTAGGATGAGCAGAACTAGTCTCTGTATTTAGCAGAGAAGACTAGGACAGCTTGGTTTTCTTCTCTCAGCAAGACCCCAGGAAGGACTAGGCTTGTGTACACCAAGGGGATAAGCTCTAGGAAGGGAAAAGCTGTTTCAGATAAAACACACAGAAAAAAGTGGCACAAACTAGTCGGGAAAAAGAGATTGGAAATCAGGAGGTGGTTTGTGACCACTGGAGCCAGAAAAAGCCACCAAGTGAGGCCAAGCCAGTCTCAGACAGGATTTGTGACCCTGTGTGCTGGGGACCAGAAGATGCTGAACTCCTTTCTGGAGCTGTCAGAGGCTCAGCATCCCGGCACAGATGACAGTGGTGAGGCAGCTCTGGCTCATGATGTTTGGGTGAAGGGTCCTTCATTCTCTGAAGATGACACAAAGATTAGCTTCAAGTGAGCCCAATTCCATTGCCAACATCTCATGTGGCTTGATTATCCATAAATCAGTTAGCTAATTAAAATACATTACAGGAAGAAATCCTTTGCCTAGGGCCTTTAATAAAGCTTTTCAATGTGCTCTCTGGTTTTGTGGCTTCCTGCTTCAAATAAATAAATAATCAGAACATCAATTCTATCTATTTTATAGTCAAAATGTAAAATATCTCTGGCAAGTACCCTTGTTTATTAATTTCTGTGTGGTGCCTAAAAGAGAATTACATAATAAATAACAATTATGCTTACTATTTAACAATTATATTGAAGAAAAATCTTGAGGCCTCCACAGAAAACATTACACAAAAATGATGGAGAAATAAAGGAAGCATCAATAGCATTTTGCTGCAAGGGACACTGGAGTCTTCCTAGGCATAACTGGTGAGGATAACTAGGGTGATCTCAGCAGCCCAAGGCATGCTGACAGACAGCAGGTTCACCTCCTCCATGGGGTGAGTGCACAAAGCCAACAGCATCCTCCTGCAGGCACAGGAGCAAATGGCACCTTTCAGGGCCAGGAGCCTGAGCACAGCTCACACAGCTCTTGAACTCTTTCTGCTTATAGGAACCAATGCTTGCTTTTTTTAATGCAAATACAGAAAGTCAATTGCAAGGGAGAATTCTTTCCACTTGAATGAGTAACCACTTTTATATCTAGCTATTTCTTCGTGTGCAAATATATATACCCACAGATATATATATATATATATACATTTGTGTGTATATATTTTTGCCAGTACTGTCTCAGTGGAGTCAATTTCTCCTGAGGGGTAGCTTCTGGCTCCTTTACAGCTAGTAGCAATGTTGTGCTCTGAAGTGTTGTTACAATTACAGCACTGAAGACATGTCAGGATAACAAGAGTTAAGATTTTTGTACATATTTATGAAATTCTACTTATCTCTGTGGGTAGTTACATATCCTCAGGTGCAGAGGAAGATGTCTTCAATGCATGAATATTGATAGTATTATTTGTGCCTTAGAATTATGAATGCAGGATGGTAAAAAAGAATCTGAAGCACTAAGATGTGGTTTGTTGCTTCAAAGATAATCCTCCAGGAATAAATCCCAAATGTCAGCTTGGAAAAGCTTCACATAGTGCATGAACAGAAGGGCAGGAGAGCTGCAGGGAGAGAGGCAAAGACACTGCATTGTAGCTTTGCTAATAGGACCCTGGTCTAATACTGTGTTGATTTATTTGGACTTTGCATTTTGCATCTTTCAAAGGGTGGGAGAAGCTGACCCAAGTCTCAGTTCTGCCTGGTTCAGTCTGTGAAAGTGGAGATGTGAGTCACCATGAGATGGAAGAAGGGAATCACTCAAAAGAGATGGAATTTTAGCATCTAACCTTGCTTCCAGTATGATGGTGACCACCAGAGTAGAGCTACATGCCATGATATTCATTCCCCTGTAGCTCTAGTTTCCAAATCCCATTTCCTGTAATGCTTGTTCAGTACTGGATTATTTCAGATAGAAGTTTCAGTGGTGAGTAAATGAACTTGTGGTTCTTAATGACAGCTGTCAGAGCTCCTGTCTGCTACTGTCATTGTGCTGCTGGACCATGACTGAAGAAACAACTACAGTTTGATCAGCTAGAGCAATGCAGTGAAATGCAGAGAGGCACTGACTGTGTGCATATTGAACAGGTGCCTAAAATAGAGCCAAGCCAACCTTCACTCCCTGCTGACTGCTGGGCAGTTACAAGTCACATCTAAATCAGGGCATCTTCTAGATCATGAAATTATGGTTTTCATACTCAACAGTATGAAAGGACCCTGTCCTGTTCCTGTTAAGCAGCATTGTACACTGTGAATGCTGACACACTCCTGGGTGAATCTCAGCATCAGGTCTGCCTTCTGGATATATTTCAGTGACATGCTTATTAGGGATTTTAGGGCAAAGACTACAAAAGAATTTCAGGTCTCAGAAGGTTCCATTGCTGGGCAGGTGTAGTAAAAAGGACCCAAATCCCAGCAGCTGATGATAAAAACCTCCATTATAGACCTAGCTAAAATAAATAGGCAAATCCATTTGGTCCAGATGTCTGCCTGGGTGAACCATCACAAATGATCTATAGGTAGAAGAAAAATGATCAAAAGACTGTATCTTGCAGAATACCTGATGAATATTTCCAGTGCATTAATAAAGAAAGATAAGAGAAAGTTGCTTTGCTGACTGAATTCTGACAGAGAAAAATGATGTGTTTCTCGGGTCCAGCAGGAACTGACTGGAAAACAGCCTCCATCCACCCAGAATGTGTTTTAGGTAGAGCTGAATAGTGTGACCCATCTCCCATGCTGCTTCCCCATGCAACAGTGACTCTCCCCTCATTTGTTAACCACAAACATGGCATGTACCTCCACATGTCCTGCAGACTGGGAGCTACTCTGTGTGATCAGTGACCTGTGGAAATAGCTGCTGGAAAATCAATGGTTTTTTGCTGATTAATAACTGATTTTCCACTGCCCACTAGCACTGGAGCTGTGAGCCCCACAGGCACTGTAGCTCATGGACTTGCAGCTCCTCTAAGTGTGCCAGCTCCCAAAACTCCCCTTTCCTTTACCTAGTCCTTCCAGCAGCAGGAACTACTATGGGGACTGGTATTTCTCTTTCATCTCAGGAGCACCATGGGTCCTGTGGGGCTGCTGGCAGAGTGCACTCCTCTCCTGGCCAGCCCTGCTCCAGGGCATCCAGCCAGGAGCAGTGCCGTGATGGAGAGCCAGAGCACGTGGATCATGAGGGTTAAAGCCAAGGCTCTTAGACCCTCTCATCAAATCCTTGTTTAATACAAGCCCTTCCATTTACTCAGGCTCTCCTCTCCTCCACCTTTGTATGTGTCCTGCTGAAGTATGTCTTCTTGCAGGGTGTCCATCACGGACAACCAGAGAAGGGGAGCTCACCACCCCCTTCTGCAGCTCCCCCATTTCAGGAGTGCTTCATTTCCCACTGGATTTTATTCCATTTTCTCCTCCTGCCTGTGGTCCTTATCACACCTCTCTTCTGCTAACAAGCTCTTTAGCACCCAGGTTTTCCTTCTCGTGAAGGTGTTTATAGCTGTAACCAAGGCAGCTCAAGGTCATTCTCACAACCCATCAGGAGCTTGCTGCAAGGCAATCCCTCCAAGCCTTGCTTCAGCCTCCTGAGGCTTTCTGCACTGCTCACAGGTTGTGAGCAAAGGGCTCTGACCACCCTTACCTCTTACAGACAACTTCTGTGTAACAGTCAGGCAGAAACAGGCACCACAGTGTAAAAACAAAGGTCTTTAAGGGCTCTAGTTAAAGGTCTCTAACTAACTCCAGCAAACCACATTTCACTGAGATCCAGTGCACAGCTCTCCTCTGATGCTGGTGTTGGAAAGAGGCCAGACTGTAAATAAAGACTTGACTCTCTATTGTTTTTATTGACTTAGTACTAAACCCCTGACCATGCCATGGGGGTTCCTGCACTTCTGGCTCCTTAGCACTTCTAGCAGCAGACCCTGACTAACCCTGACATACTCAGAGTTGGCTCTGCACTCATCCTTGTGTTTTATAGTGGAGTACTAAGATTTACTTCCATCTTCTCTTACTCAGTGAGAGCAGAGGTGCAGCTCCTGAGGTGCTGCTGCTCCCTGTTGGAGTGGAGATGGGAAACCTGAGGCATTCCTCTCCAGCCCCACCTTGGCATGACTTCAGTCACTCCTCTGGTGGAAACACAGCTCTGGCTGATGTCAGCATTAATCAAACACACCCTGGACCACCTTGCTAAGACATCCCTGCTTCTGCATCCAGACATTTCCTTTGTTCCCCTTCAATACACCATTACTAAGAGCCACAGAGGGGGCAGGAAGGCAATAAATACATCTGCATTTCTAAGCATGGCTGATGCTTTCTTTCCTTAAAATGACTTACATGTGGCAAGCACTTGCCTGAGTCATTAATTCCCCTTTTACAGAGGCTGCCTGCATTATTTTTATGCTTTGTCCTTGATGTTTGCTTAAATTGTCCCTGTTTTCCATGTCAGAGAGCACAAGGTGCTGTACCCCATTAAGGATGACTAATACATGGACACAGAGGAAAAAAGAGAGAGATTAAGGCAGAAAGAAATGCATACTAAAAACATTGTGGAGTATTAAGAGGAAAACCCTGTGCTCACATGGAAGCAATCTGGGAAAAGAGACTATTAGGAAGCAAATGCACATGACTGAGGTGGAAATGCAATTAAACCACCAGAGTAAAATAACAGAAAATGTAGTAGTGAGGTTAATAATAAACTCTAGTCATGAAAGCACCAAGTGTGGAAGGGAAATTGTACTGCCAGTCATCATCTCTTTATTCAGGAACTCATTAAAAGCAGAGCAGTACCACAGCTTCCCATGGAAAATCTGGATGGGCACGAGTGGGACCCAACTGGAGCAAGGCAGCCGGGTCCAGGAGAGTTCTAGGGGGGCAGGAGAGGGACAGCCCTGCTGCAGATGTTAATGCAATATTGTCATTAATTGGTTTATGCACCTACTGTGCATGTGCATCACAAACACAGCTTATTGCCCAATAGGACTCCCCTGGCTTCCTTTGATCTCATCCTTGCTCTTCTCCCTTGCAATTTAAAGCTCCAGATTTCAATTTCATAGCAGGACAATCTGTAGCAGAATCTTCTCTCCTCTCTGCTTCAGTCATCCTGGCTCCTCTCAGTCCTGCTTTACCAGTGCTCCGCTCTCCTCCTGCTGCCTCTCTCTCCAGCTGCAGGCTTCCCATTCCCAGCCCTCCTCCCTGAATCCCTTTTCCCCTTCACTCCTCCTCCCTCCACCTTTACTTCGAAGTGAACCAGCTGCCCTGGGCTCTGAGCTGGGTCAGGAGATGGGACGTAAAGGGCCTGGTGAAACCAGCAACGTTGTGGTGGGAAGAAGGCTACTTGGGGATGGGGATGTGGCCCAGCATGCTGCCTGCACACCTTCTGCCCAGTGAAGGGGGCAGTAACAGCACAAGAAAAGCCTTGATGAGAACAACATAGCTACAGAAACAGCTCAAGTTTAGCTCTGATTAAAACTGAAAGCTTTGTCAATACAATTTGCTGAGACTCAGAGACTTTTACATAATTAGAATAACTTTTCTGCATCTAATTTGGAAAGTGCAAGGGTTGCCAAAATAGCTGTTGTTTCCCTGTCCTGCTCTGTGGGGATTCAATAAGCAAACACTCCAACATGCATCCATACTGGGAGCTTGCAATGCTTAGCTGTAATTATCCAACCAAAAAAGCCCAAGATAAGGACACCACCAGGGCAAGATCTCACAATGGAATTTCTTCTTTCTTTTTTTTACTGTTATGAAAATAGAGTTATAGTGCCAAATCAAAAGTCATCTTGAAATTGCTTTAAACACAGATGTGAAGCACTCAGGGAAGCTTGCAAAGGGAGCTGGGGCTGAGGGCACAGGTAAGAGTCAAACAGAAATACTTATGAGAGCACAACTGCTAATGTTTCACAATATCTTGTTTTCCCTGCGTGGGACACTTCTGAAGGAGGGGTGAGGGTGAGCAGCAGCTTCCCAGAGCTGCCTTTTGCTCCAGCTGTTAGCTGGATTTGCCAGGGGCAGGATTTGAGCTGACATGCTGTTTTCTCTTTTGATTTTTGCCAGCTCGCCGTGCCCCAGAGGAGCCTTGGAGAGCTGCTTCCCATCCCCTGGCCTGGCTGCTGCTCTCTGCTCTCCTGCAGATTGCTTTCTCTCTCACTGCTGTGGTTTTTCATGCTCTGAGATTCTTTCTAAGGTTTCCAAGGCTGGGAAGGCCCCAGTACGAGGTCCCTGGAAGCAAACCTGAACAAGAGGAAGTGTCACCAACACCCAGCTTCATCCAAGGATGAAGCAAGAGGTCAGGAAAGTCACCTCACTCCCTCTGTTTCCTCTACCTAACCTTCACTTTTTGCAGTCGAGGAGGCTGGACAGCCTCTCCTTGCTGTTTGTTCTTACTGAATATTTTATATGTTCCTTATATCACTTCCTTCTCCGCTGCTTTTTTGTGGCTGCTTTCTCCCAGTTGCAATGTTAAGAAATCAGGCAAGCAAGTTTTATTTCTAGAAAGCTATAAGCAGTTGAAGAAAAGGTTTTAATAATGAAAATGCTTGTTTATTGCATTGCTGTCTAGAGCAGCAATATCTAGAAGGTAGAAAAAACCTGTAGCTCCCTATTGAGGAGAAAAGATCTGTTTAGCACAGAAAAAGCTTATTTTGGCATTGAAGGAAGCATCTTGGTTTTCTTTAAGAGCTTAAAATTTCTCATGCTTCCTGTAGTTTTCTACCTCTCTGCTATAGTCACTTGTTGTCTCTGTTTGAAATTAGATTATGAGTTCTTCTTGACTGGAGCTTCTTTATGTGCAAGCAGTGCTGTGAGCCCTTCATCCCGGTGCACTCTGTGAGCATCCCTTCCCTCGCAACAGGGAGAGCACAGAGGAGGATGAATGCTTTGATTTATCTTCAATGGCACAATAGGAATGTTCTGCTGAAAGCTGTGGATAAACAGTGGCTGCTGCTCTGCCTCTGTTTAAGGCACTGGCAAAGCTACCAGCAAGCTTCCAGACAGAGAAAATTCCATGTAGAAATCCCAAGGACCCGTAAGAGCAGAGCTGCCATTGAGAACAGGTGAACCAGTACCCAGAGCTGTGTGTGGGCAAAAGGAGCACAGCCAGGAGCTCAGGTGCTTTGCATCTGTCACAGATGTCTCTGGCATAAGAAGGAGGAGCTATGGTGCAAAAACAACTTCTGCAGAAAAAAACCCTGTAGCAGTGCAAATGTGATGTCAGTCACAGGAAGCTGGAAGAACAAGAGGGATCTGGGAAAAGGAGGATGCTCATTGCTGCTCGATGCAGCCAAGCACAGGTATTAACTAGCTTTTAAGGCATTTTTTCTTGTATTCTGCCTGGGCAAACTTCATTCATGCACACTGTAAATACAGGTGGGTGTGAATATGATGAATTGTGAGGAGAAGGGACTAGCAAACCCAGCTCTTCAAATGAGATATAATTTAACACTTAATCCTTTAAAGAGAAAGAGAAATGTTTCAGACTTTGTGATAAGTAGTGATCTATAAAGGACTGATCTGTTCACAGAGTGACTTTAACTCCTCTCAGTGCTTCATTCTCGCCAGCAGCAGCTCCCCAGGGAGGTTAGTCTGTTTGTCTTGTGGAGCTCAGGTGGAATCTGAACTCCCTCTGCTTGGTCTGTGGGGGTTCATAAATCACACTGCAAGTGAGGCTTTCTGGAAAGTCTGCCCAAATATGCACAGCATTTTAAAAGAAATATGCATGACTGCTCTTCCATGACATTCCTCTTTTTCCTCTATTAATCACAAAAAAAGTTATTTTTGACCAGATAGTTCATGACATTCATCTCAACAAGAGCAGAGGAGCAGAGGATGAGCTGTGCAGGCAGGCTAGCTGTATTCCTGCCAGCTGCCTTTGAGGAAACTTCTCCAGGAGTATAGTAGGACTTATTCTGAGCAACCTCTGACCTGTTAATGATCATTCCTGAAAACTGCAGGTGGACAGAGGATCCTGGAGGGCTGGGAAGAGGCAAACAAAATCTATCTTGAGAGCAAGACGAGCAAGAAATCTATGGGATGTATAATGAGGTGGGTGTACAACTGATTGTGAGCTGTATTTCAGTTCATCATTCAGAGGGTTACTTAAATGTGATGACACAAGAAATGGGGCCCTGCAGAAGCTTGTCCTGACCTGTTTGGTTTTATTCTGCTGCAAAAAAGGATCTGGAAGATGGCAGTTTGTTGCAATGGAAAGTGCAAAGCAGTCCAATGCCCTCCTGGGATGCATTAGCAGGTACAAAACACAGGAAGCTGTTCTTTTGCTCAGCTTGGCATGAGTGGCCTCAGCTGGAAAACTGTGTGTCCATTTCTGGGCTGTGTATTTTTAGAAGGATGCAGCTCTGTGAATCACAGCTCAGAGGTGAGCAACACCAATGGTAAGAAATGTGACTTGTTGGGAGTGGCTGAAAGAATTGAGTCTGTCTTTTCTAGAAAGAAGACAAGGGTGATGTGAGTCTTCACATGCACAAAATAAGTAGAAAATCAGCAGGAAAACAAGTAATGTCAGTTGCTGAGGGCCAAGGTAATTTAGATTAGACATTGTCCTGTTAATTGAAAGCACCATTGAGCACTGGTTACTGCAGGCACTGCCAGCATCCTCTACACTGGAAGATTTTTTTAAAAGCAGCTGAGGATGATGTAAATCTGTTAGATTTTGTCTCAGGGTTGGGGACAGTCAAAATCAGAGCTGCTTGTTCTGCTGTCCATCTGGAGATTGCTTGGACAGTTTGCCTGGCTTCCTGGAAGCATGAGCTCTTGGGGACTGGCAGCCTCTGCCCAGCTCACAGCTTCACAGAAGCATCTCCTCCATGGTGGGTGCATGGGGACAGCCCAGAGCCTTTCAGGGAGCACAGTGCTTAGGAGCAGGCTGTTGCCAGCACCATTCCTCTGCTCAGAGCTCATTCTCTCCTCAGGTCTGAGGATTACCTTTGGAAGGAGGGAGTCAAGCACAGGTTGTGTGAAGTGCAAGGGTGGCAGCAGTATACACATGAATCTGCAACAGAAGGTGATGACTGAGAAGCTGCTTCTGGTCTCAAGATATCCATACTGAGGTCCTGGGGCACCTAGAGGCCCATGAGCCTTGGGTTCAGTGGTCCATAACTGGCCTGCAGACTTGTGATTCAGTTACTCCATGTTAAATATGTGCCAGTAAAGCTAGATGGTAGTCTGGGAAATAGTCTGACCTTTGACACTGACCCACTGGTTGAAAATGTGTGGAAATCATTAGATGTAATGACCTCTTGAGGTCACTTTCAACCTTACATTGCAGAGGCTTCTGTGAAGTAGTCATTTCACTCCTCTTTGGAGTAACAGCAGGACTAAAAGTGGAAGAAGATATAATAGATAAAAAATTTGTATGGTTCCAGTATCCACTACTGAGAGAGCAAGTTCATGAAGCTTTTCTCTTGATGCTATACATAATAGACCATTAATGCAGATCTGGAAGAGCTGGTGTGTTCAACTCTGCCACTTGAGAATTATACAGCATCTCATCTTTAGTGAGAACTTCTGGCAATAGCTAAGCTGTGTTAAACTGGATTACTTGAGAACTGCAAACACTGTAATTTGAGAGGAAAGGTGTGACAGGTACAACTACCTGCCTTGTCTGTCCTCAGAGGATGAGATGCTTTACTCTTCTCAGATGCCAAAATTGCTCAAGGATTTCTAAATGAATAATATTCCTTAAAACAACAGGATAAACCCCAAATCTTTAAGTTCCACCTGTCAGGGAAGAAAAAGAAATTAAAGTTTCTCTATATAATATCTCAGTGACATGCACTGAACTGCAGGCTGCAGGGCGAGAAATCTGCTGTGGAAAGACACAATTTTCATGCTGTGAGCCTTCACATCTGTGACAGCTATGGTGTCATTACACTGACACAGAGATAAGGGTGTGTTTTTCCTTGGGATCTGCTGCTTGTGTTTGCCAGAGGAATCCCCTGACACACAAGCCTGGCACAGCCCTCTGATGGAGGGCACTGACAGCATGCCCCAAGTGCTTCCTGAAGCCTCCTCAGCACAGCAGGGCAGGGCTGGCCCAGCCCTAACCGTTAAATAGTGGTGTATGTGACCATGTTTCTGTATCCAGTCTTCACCTTTAAAGAGATAAGAAATCAGAGTGTTTGGACATGCAGTATAAGCTGTTTACATAATCACTGTCTGCATTCTGCCAGAGGTGACAAAATCAGCACGAGAAGAATTGTCAGTGTTGATAAAGAACATATCAATAAACAGCAGATTAAGCAGGACACAGAGAGCCTTACAGCCCAATTATGCATAATTTGCCATGGACATGGTTTGAGAAAGAAATGCACACAATGACTTAGAGAAAACTGCTTAGCTTGGCTGCATCCTTATTAATGAGGCAATAGTGCCTGAGGGCAAATTGTCCTTGAAGAATAACTCCTGGGAATAACAGCATGCCTTAATCCTTTGCCTTGTAATGGAGAAAGGCCCTTTCCCTGTGTTCTCCACCTCCTCTTAGGTGGGATGCTAGCCTGAGTCTCTTCAACATCTACCTGACCCACGTGCTTGCCCATAGCTTCTTCGCCGTGATCCCTTGCCCTTGGAGTCTACATGGAGGGTCACTGTGGCTAATCCATTATGGCCCTTCAGCAGCTCCTTTTTGGGGACTTCTGCAGTGATTTTCTCCTACCTTACAGCCAGAGCGCCATGGATTTGGGAGGCTGCAATGCCTCTTCCATCCTTTGTCTGCTGTTTCATCAAAGGAGCATTCCTGCATCCTGACCAAAGTCTTCTTCCACCTTTTCCCGCACTTGTGCAGCGACTGCAAGTACAGAGGCAAACCACCAGAGACGTGAGTGTCTGAGCCTGCCAGCAGCCCAAGGGCAGTGTCCCTGCTGCTGTGTTTTACCCTGGCTGCTGCTTGCTCTGGCACACAGTCAGCAATGACCCCGCGGGGCATTCTGCTGGTCACCTGTCAGAGTGACAGCCAGCTCACAAACAGCTGTCCAGCATCACAGCTCACCCAGGAGGAGCAAGATGCTGACTTGTTGTCCACTGTTTTCAGGTAAGGGAAGAGGGATTTTAGAAAACTTCTATAGTTTCATGACATGAAGATTATGTACAGATACAATGAGAAGATTTGTACAGATTATGAATTCAAAAAAGAACTAGGAAAAAATGGTTTTTGTAGAAAAAGGGAGATATTGGTATTAGCTGTGTCAAAGGTTGCTGTAAAAGGGGAAGGGGTCAGTTACTCTCCATTTGCACTGAGACCTGTGAACACAGAGTAACAGCAAGGCTTACTTTAAACATCAGACCCTTCTTACCTCTGGGACAGTCAGGTGCTACATTTAGAGGTGGCTGGATTGTCATCTTGGGAGGATTAGACAAGTGTCTCCTGGCTTGAGATCAGTGGTTGGACTACACGACCTGTTGTGCCTGGCATCTCTACAGTTTGTCTCTTCCTAGCCCACACCTTGATTTTTAAAGCAATTCAGTGTGTGCCAGGTTCAGATTCCAGCTGCAAGCTCTTTGTTTTGCTGACCATATGCTTCCAAGCACAAAGCAATGTGCTGTATTTGACAGGCTGCAAGACTCCAGGGACATCCTGCTGGATTGATCAGCTTGAGGCTCTTATAGAAAAAATCCCAATATAATGAAAAACCCCATTTTCTTTATGAGGAATAACTCCAGGGAGTAACCTGGAGCTGCTCCTCTTTTGAGGGCATTTCAGTTAGCTGCTGTTTCAGACCCAAACTAAAGCTTGTCTGCTGAAAGCTTGTCTGCTTAGGTTTTATTTACTGTATCATGTGGCCTATTAGCAAATGTCACCTTACAAGCTTGTCTGATCTAGGAGAGGTCACTGGTGCTACAACAACATTACCTCATTAATATAACATCACATTACAAACAGAACAGGGAATAAAACATTCAACCCTCTTTGTATCTGGACCAAAGATCAAGTAGCCTTCTCAAATATGGCTTTTAACTTTCAGTTTTTCATACCTAGGGACTGCTCAAAAGATAAGCAAATTGATAAACAGGTACTAGGATTCAGGGAGAGCTCAGGGGCTTCTGATAGGAGGTGTATGCATACAGGGGAGGGGTAGCCAACCAGCACAAGAATGATTCTCCTCATGTTATCTGAAAAGATAGATCTAAAAGAAGACTGAAGGTGCAAAGGCTGAATCATAAGGCAAATGCTCAAAGAGATCACTTTGAGGTTCAACAAGCAGTCTGAATTGTAGTACTTCTGATCCATCAATGCCTGGTTTCTGCTGATATTCTTAATGGTTGTGCATGCAGTTTTCTAGGCTGAGAAGCAAACAAACACTTACCCTTCTGTGAAATTATGTTACCCCTGAACATTCTGTCCAGAGATTAGGCCTCGGGTGCTGCCCCTGCAACCTCTGCCACTTGAGCAGATGCTGGAGCTGGGAGCTGTTGCCACCTGGAACGTGGCTCAGCACCAGTGGGACCATCACTGGCACACGTTTTCCATCTGTGCTGGCACCTGGATGACCTCCCTGATCATGTTCTATGTGTGTCCATTTCCCACCTCTTCCAATCTTCATCACCTCATCCCATGGCATGGAGGGGTAATTACATCTTTTGAGCACTCAGGACTCAGCTCAGGCTTTCAAACTTATTTTGCCTTATGTGTAACACATATATTTTCAATGAAAACAATGTTTATTTTTGTGATGGTGTTTCCATCAAGCTATGCACAGTGCTGCTGGCTCTGCAGCTCTCCCTTGCACTGCCTCGGATCATGCCATGCCTGCCTCACCCTGCTCTGCCCCTGCATGGCATTCCAGCAGCAGCTATGACACCTTGCTCCTACCAACTGTCTGTCACCACAGAGGTCCAAATGGGCATTTGCAGCTCTTTCCAGGAATCTGTCTCTGGTTGCTATAGTGATAAACAAGTTGGCTTATTAGGGAAAGGAACAAAGCACCAGAGAAAATGATTTCAAAATGGCCTGTGTGCATACATAAACATGCAATCTCCTTCTCCATTGTCAGCTCAGACAGCTGGCTCCTTCTTTCTGAAATAGCACAGACCCCACATCCATGATTTCAGCAAGCCCAGCCCAGCCTCCACTGCCTGTCTTTTCTGACCCATGGCATCATGCCTGTGATTATGGAGCCTTCACTTTTCAGCTGGAAGGTTAAATTCCTTGGTGGCTTCCACAACTAAATAGTGTAGGAAAATGTGCTCTCTTAGAAAAAAATGTCGGGTCATCTAAGGAGGCTGAAATAAGTCTAAAGGAGCAGAAAAGGACAGAAGAAATGATGCTTTTGCTGTATCCTGTGCTGCTGCTTTCCTTTTTCCCTTCTTTGCCGTTTGCTGGTGCCAAGATCCCTCTGTGCAAACACTTAGGGTGGTGATCTGTGCCTGGCAGAACAGTCCTTCCTCTGCAGGACACCTGGCTTAAGCACTGCTCTGTTGGGCCTTCACTAATATATAACAAACCTGCTCTCATTTGAATCCCTAGATACACAGTGACTCCACTGAGATCAGGCTTGTTCCCCTGGGTGTGCAGGAGACAGCAGGTGTTCTTTGACACTCCTGTGAGACGGAGTCTAAGTGCTCTTTTTTTGGCTAATAACACATTCTGATTGAGTGATGCCAAAAGGTGTAAATTCAAATGCTAGAAACTACATCGCATATCTTTCATTTAGACAGACACTATAATCTTTTGCCTGCTGTGAACTGAGTCACCTGGTATCTGGTTCTATCCATCACAGAAACCAGGCTGATGAGCCACCTTCTACATGTCAGAGCTGATGACACACCTGCAGTTATTACAGGTTGCTACTGTTGAAAGAAAACCACAAAACAGTCCAAAGAAATGAACCATTCTTGGGTTTAATCTATTCCATTACAGCCATATGAAACAGGGACAATTTCTCTGCAGTGTTTTATCCACTAGTTAACAATAATTGCATGTTTTTATGTTTATCCAACTGGTTTTGCTTCTGCCTCCCACAGGACTGTAACAGTTCTTCTATCAGCTGCAGAACCTACAGAACACTACATTTCAATTGCTTTATTTCAAATGCTATCTATAACTCTGTCCAATACCTGAACAACAACAGTATGTAATATTGCACCAAGTGTAAGCAGCTCCTGGTTTTCAGATGCTGAGGGGAAATTCCAATGGGGTAAGCAAAAGGCTTGTCCAGCTTGCCTGCCCCACGCCAGGCAGGTCCTGCTGAGGGGCTGAGCCTGGGTGGGTGACCATGAGGGGGAGGAAGGCAAAAAGAACTGAGTTGTTCTAGAGAAGGCGGAACAGATCACCTGCAGTACAGCTACAGCAGCTCTCCCACCATGCCTGCCCCTTCTACAGACAGTGGAGAGTCTGAAAGCAATGAAGAGGACAGAAAGCAGGACACACGACTGATGGAGAGCGTTACAGCCCCTGACAAGGGACTAATGAAAAATTGGGTAACAAGTCCTGATACATCTATGACAAAAACCTTTGGAGAATGGGGATAGCAATCAGCAACACCATAATAGATGAGTCAAGCCAGAAACTACCGCAAACAAACAATTTTGGAGCAGCTCCTGAAGAGCAATGGCTGCCTGCACACTCTGATACAGCCCAGAGTATGCACTCTACTGTGTGTTGTGTGTGAAACCACAGGCACAGCCCGAGTCACACACTGACTGGTGCCATCCATCACGAGTTAGAAACTGGTCCTTTCTTTCAGAGTTGCACCTGAGGCCTCAAATCAAATATGACAATTTTTGTAATAACCAGTGCTAAGGCATTTGGCAGAAAAAAACCTATCTCTGTGGAGAGTTTGTCCCCACAAATGGCGAGGTTGACTTCCAAAGGAAGGACATCTCACTTTGCTTATTGGGAAACAACAGTTGAATAAACAACATTTGACTTGTAGGTAGTACCTTCATTATCTTTTACTTTTCCGTCTAAGACAATCTGTACCTAAAGCCAACAGAAAATGTTGCTGCATTATTTGATATCACACAATGTACCTGACTTAGAACCTCTGGGTCTGTTCCAGGGCACATGAAAACATATTACAACAGTTCTGGGATAAAAATGTAGTTAGTGTGATCTGTTATCAACCAGAGGAGTGTCTCATACTATTTACACTACAGATATTGTGCATCATTAGAAGCAGCAAATACTGTGTTAGCAAGTGTATAGAACCATGTAGTTACCAGCTTTGAGGATCACAAAGAGAGAGAAGAACACCAAATAGGTCATGGGGATCCCTCCCTGGTGCTGAGTTAGTGTTTGTGCTCTTTCCTAAACTGCTGCAGTTAAGTTCAGCTGTTCTCATTGCTGCCTTTATTAAGGTCTTATAGCCATAAACGATTAAGTACTCTTTCTAGGCTAAGCTCTGAATATTGCATGCAAGTCCACAAATGATTTTTGGATGAAAAATAATTTGAAGATAAAAATAGTATTTTTAATATTGTCACATGTTTGGCTATAAAGAATATCAATTAAGTATATCCATTTGTAAACCTTGATTTCTAGGTTCTACCCCAGTAGTTTTTTAGGGTCCTGACATAGTGTAATGAAATATCTAGATGTGACTAGCTTTGAATTAACTTTTCCAGATGACTACTGACTCAAATGAGAACAAGCGAAGCTTCTCAGTATGTTGCTTTCATACATATGTTTGCATTGTTTGAAGGAATTATCTCTGTAAATAGGCTTGTACAGTAAATGAGGAAACAATGGTATGCTCTGTCATTGGGCAGAGACAGTGTCTGGGTGATTGTCCTCTAGATAAACTGCATCAGCACAAAACGGGCAGCTGCAATTTCATGTTCTAGATGTTCTTGGTTTGGATATATGGAACTATTTATGCTCACTGCTCTGCTCTGTATTATTTCATTAATCACCTAACAACCCTTCCACTCCTCCACTAAACATGCAAACTCTACTTAGGTCTCTGCCACACAGATCTTTCCTCATTAGATGCTCAGTGCCTGGCCATGTGCCACCCTCACTTCCACACGGATTTGAGCTTACGTTAACCTCCTTTCTGTGTGTGAGCCCCCTGGCTTAATATGTCCTTCTGAAGAACAAATCGATGGCAGATAGATGCACACGGTGTCCACATTATCTGCATGGGTTATACACATGTAGATGTGAAGGATGCCTAAAAACCAGAACAAAAGCAGTAGTTTAAAGCAGAGGATGCTGGTGAGTAGACATGACCAGTTCCTTTAACCCTCCCAAATAAGTGAATGTATCAGTGATGAATCACCCCATCTCTGATCCCAACTAGCCCACAAGTCAGGCAGACCATCATTTGATAGATACAAGGGGAAATGTTTTAATCAGAGAATGACAGATAATGCAGTGATCTGTAAATACCAGTGCTGTGCCTCTGTGCTTTTATGCAACATTAAGTTTTAAAAGCATAATTCAAGCTGTAAGTGTGCAGTTATGACAGCAGGGAGTGTTGAAGAACGCATCAGAAACTTCCCTGCTAGGCAAGGATTCACAAGATGTTTCCAAGGGTGCATTTCACGTGTGTGGGAGCACCTGACGGATGCCTTTCTCTTCATAGAGAGGTGGATGGACCCTTGTAAAACCCTCACGTGCCAGTGCTGCTTAAAAAGCAGCTCTCGAGTCCGTCCGATCCATAGGGAAGTGGCAGGGTAGAAGAAGGGGAAAGGTGCAGTTCAGAGGAGCACAGAAGCAAAGGACAGCCCGTGCCGGGCACACCGGGGGCCCTCTGCCTTCGCCGGGGGTGACACCGGCTGACAGACACCGAGTGAAGGAGCACAGGACGGGCCCTTGTTTACAACTTCTCACTTCTGAAGAGTTCCGAAATATTTCTCCGTAAAACCAAAACAAACAAAAAAAACCCCAACAAATCAAAACCAAACAGCAGAAACGCCCAAACCGAAGCGACTGACCGACTGACCGGCTGCCCGGCGCCACGACACGGGGAAGCGCTCAGGCACGTACCCCTGCGACTCCAGCCGGCCCAGCGGCAGCCGCTGCCCCGCTGGAGACGACCCGGGCCCCGGCCGAAGTTAGCAACCACCCGGTACCCGGCCCGGACTGACGGGACCTCCCGTTGCTGGACACCGTTGCGCGCCCCGAGCGCAGCGAGCGCAGACCTCCCCAGGACGCCCGGGGGCGACAGCCGGAGCGGGGCGGGGCGGGGCAGGAGCCCTCACCGGCTCCCGCCCGCGGGGACCCTCCCTCCGCCTGCCTCCCCGCCCCCGCGCACCGCCAGAGCTGCCCGGGGAAGCGGCGGGAAGCAGTGTCTCTCTAGAGCCATCCCGCCGAGCCTCGACCACGACGGCGCAGCACCCTCTCGCCCGGCCATGCTGAGGGGGAAGAAGAAGGAGGAGGAGGAGGAGGAAGAGCGGCCGCTGGCGGGATAAAGGAGCGGCGAGAGCGGGGCCAGGCACCTGTCCCGCCGGGTAGCCGCAGGGCGCCTCAATTCGACCCGCCGGCCGTAGGAGGCAGTGCCCCGACCTCCTCCCGGTCCCTGCCGCCCCGCGGAGGAGCGCGGCCGGCCGGCTGCTCTGTCGGAGGGGCAGCCCCTTCGCGGCTATGCGCTGAGCGCCTCCGCCGCGCCCCGTCGATGGGGCGGCGCTGACGGAGGGGGCCGGGGGCAGGATGAAGTCCCTGCTCTTCAGCCGCTTCCTCCTGCTGCTGCCCTGGGTGCTCATCGTCATCATCGTGCTGGACATCGACAGCAGCCGGGCGCCGCTGCCCGCCCTGGCCCCCCGCAGCGGGGGCGGGAGTGGTAGGAGCGGGACCCGGCCGGCGGCGGGGCGGGCGCCCCAACAGCAGCGGCGGGGGCCCGAGGCGGCGCTGCCCACCATCTATGCCATCACGCCCACCTACAGCCGCCCGGTGCAGAAGGCCGAGCTCACCCGCCTGGCCAACACCTTCCGGCAGGTGTCGCGGCTCCACTGGATCCTGGTGGAGGACGCGGCGGCGCGCAGCGAGCTGGTGAGCCGCTTCGTGGCGGGCGCCGGCCTGCCCTGCACCCACCTGCACGTTCCCACGCCGCGACGCTACAAGCGGCCGGGGCTGCCCCGCGCCACCGAGCAGCGCAACGCCGGCCTGGCATGGCTGCGGCAGCGCCACCAGCACCTGCCGCCCCCCCAGCCCGGAGTGCTCTTCTTCGCCGACGACGACAACACCTACAGTCTGGAGCTCTTCCAGGAGGTGCGTGTGGGGCCGGGGGGGGGGGGGGCGGGCGGGCGCGACGGT
>VWZO01000236.1:255150-300037 GCA_013396975.1 Bucco capensis | reverse complement strand
ACCGCCGGACTCCCCTGGGGTGCCTGCCATTTCCCGCCTCTCCTCGCCCCCCCTCCGGCACCCACTGCTCCTGCTCCTTTTCTCCCCTTTGGCACCCACCGTTTTGCCCCTCTCCTCCCGGCCGGTGCCCGTGGGGTGTTCCCCGTCCCGCCTCACTTACAACCCGGCACGGGCGGGTGGATCGAGCGTGTGGTCCCTGGCACAGACGTCCTGTCCGTTCCCGGATCCCCAGCGCTGCCTGCCTGCTACCATCCCTCTCTTGAAGTGTCATGTCCTTCCCCTCTGCGCTCCCCACAACTTCACTGCTGTTTCCTACCTGCCGAATGAGGCAGGTTCAGGGTGTATATGAAGGATCCTGTGTTTCTGCTAAAACAGGGATCAAATGTGCTCTTTGGTATTTATTGTTTTCCAGGCTGTCTCCCTCTCCCTGCAGGGCAATTTGGCGTCAAGGGTCACCATCCCTCACGGTGTTTTCTTGGCACGAATGAATTCATTCAGAGCTGCCCAGGCTTTTTGAAGTCTTTCGCTCTCGGAACCAGCAAATCGTTTGTGCAGTGATTGTACACCCTTTCGGGAGTCTCTTTTGTGAACGAATCTGGTTTTGTCTTAATTGCAGCCCCTTGGAGAAGGGCTTTGCTTCTTTGGGGTAGAGATTGGCAGGTGCTCAGGGGAGAGGATATCCTGTTTTCTTCCAGGGTACTACCTGGCAGGGAGGAGAGGTGTTTAAGTGGACATAAAACAGAAGAAAGATCATGTGCATCTTCTGTGATGGCTAGGAAAGCAACCTTGGCAGGGAAACGCGGGAGGGAAATGGAAAAGTAGATGGGCAGCAGATAGGGAACATGCAGGATTTCAAACTGCAGTCCAGGTCTTCTACTGGTCCATGGTGTTGTATTTAGTGCTGTACGTTCTGCTGTGGTCCAGATCTGCTGCTGGATGGTGTTGTGTTTAGTGGTGTACACCCATACCCTGCTGTGGTCCAGGTCTTTTGCTGGTGAGCAGTGTTGTTGTTACTGGTGTACGCCCATACCCTGCAGTTTGGAAGCAGTGTGCTTCCTCACATGCTTTGCAGTCAGTACCTTGAAGTGAACGCGATACACAGAACTGTGAAGCACGTGAAATTCCCTAGAGCAAGTGATTTTAGAAATGCTTATGTTCATTTGTGTTTAGATTTGTAACACATCCCTCTCGTTTCCAGTAGGTAGGCAGGTGCTGGTCCCGTTCTGCAGCGATGCCCCATCCCATTCCTTTGCCTGTTTGGCATTCAGCATGGAAGCTGCTAATTGGAAGACCTTTGCCTGGAGCTAAACCTTTGTTGTAATTGATTTTCGTAGAGCCTCATGACTGCTTAGCGCATTGTGATGCAGAGTAATTCCACCTACAGATCTTTGATGTGATGGGAGTGTCCTCCTCTGCTCAGGGATAGAGAACTAGTCTGATTCAATCTTAGGGAATCTGTAAACTGATATAGAAAATACACTTTGCCACGAGTAGTCGGGACAGAATATGATTTTTGTGGAGGGACAAGCTAAGGGAGCAGTGCTGGCAGCATGGCACAGCTACTGAAAGGGAGTCTTCTGTAACTTCCTTTAGTGTTCTTCTAATTGCTATGAATGCTGAAACAAAAAGGTACAAACTACCTCTCTAACCAGCTAGGAAATGCAGGAAAGCAAGGGGATAAATCCTCCTGAAGGGTTAACCTTGACAACTGCAAGCAGGAGGGGATCTGCCTTTCCCTTGGCTAATGAGAATGGTGACCCCAGGCACAAAGCTCCCACTGGGAAGGCTCTCTTTCACCAGGGTGCAGCTCCTGGGGAGGAGGTGTGTGTTCTGAGCCCTGTGTTCTCAGGCAAACCCATGTACACAAGAATGTTTTCCCTCTGAAACACAGTGGTTGGAAAGCTCTTAGAGGAGCAGAGAAGGAGCTTTTGCTTCATTTACTCCTGCAAGTTCCCAGGACTACTTTCTGGGGTCACTAAGGAGCTGTATGCAAGGCCTCTAGGGTGCTGCTGGTCCTGTTGCTGGGAATGCCTTGTCAGCCTGCTGAAGCTAACAGGAGTCCCTTGGCAGGCTTTGGCAGCAGGATGTGCCACTAGGATGAGTGGGAGGTTGTGTTTGGAGAGTGCTGGTGCTCTGTTTTCAGGCACTGCTACAGGGTTGGCTTTTTTTTTTTTTCCTTTTTTAAAAAACTCTGTCTTTACAGACTCTGGCTTGACAGCTGTGTAGCAAATCCCAACCTCTCCTTCAGGAATTGATTGATTGATGAGGGTAAACCATGCTCATCTTCTCTAAGCCTGAGAAGAACAGCTTCAGAACAATTGTGTGCAGATAAATATCTGGTAGTAATTCCTGTCACAGAAGTAGTGGTAATGATGCCTGAGAGGGAGGTTTCTTCAGCTTCTTAGCCTGCCAGGAACAATCCCACAGACCTGCATTCATGGAATCCTGGAGGAGCTCTGATAAACTCTGATAAACTGATAAGCTCAAGGGGGATGGTACTGTAAATGTAGAAGGATGAGACTAGAGCTCTGAACTCTGGTCCTACAACAATCCTGTGCTGACTGAGTGACCTTCAGCATGTCACTGATACAGGCCCTGGGATGTGTGGGTCCCAAACTGCCAGCAGCAATGCCTGCTAGCATCTGCCTGCAAGCACTTACCTACAGATGCTGGCTTATGAAATGTAGGTTTGTCTTCTTTGTATTGGCTTTCTGAGTCAAAATTGGTTTCAGTGACAGCAGTGAGGACTTGGGGAGGTAGGAACCAAGGCTAGTGAAGACTGTAAAACCAACATGAGAGAAGCATTAGCATTAGGAGTGCATTTTGTTCAGAGATTGAAAAAGCATTACTGCAGAGCGGGAGGTGTTCCTTGTTTGTCTTTCTACTGCTGCAGTATATTCAGCATTGGCTCAGCTGAGCATCTTGTTAGGAAGGGCTCACCTTCCCTTGAAAGGCTTCAGGAAAAGGGCCAGTTTATTCAGTGGCTGTGAGGTTCTTCAGAGTACTAAGTGGGGCTACAGCCATGGTGAAGAAGTATTTCCAGGAGTGGAGGTGTGTGGCCTTGAAGTTATTCCCAACTCTTTCTGCTTGAGAGTATAATGATGGTCAGGTCAAAAATCATGCTTTTGCTTTAATGCTGGTGGCCTTCTGGTGTATTGTCGGTCGTCATGGCTAGGCTTCACGAACGCAGATCCAGGGAGGGCTCCATCCACGCTCCTCCTCAGCGCCTTTTCCAAGCGCTGATAAAAAGAGGATAGCAGATAGCACCCTCGAGCCTGCACTAGGGATTTTTTTTAGGTGAGACACAGCATGTGCAGAACTGGACCCACCCTTTAGTCCTAAGGTCAGGGCCTAGCAAGCTTGGACGCTGGCAGTGAGGTCCTTAGGATGGAGGTTTAACCTCTTAGCTGGAAGGCCTTCCAGGGCTAAACGAGCTCCATCTGCCCGGGTTTGGAATCAGAGTTGTCCTTCTCCTAGGATGACTGCCAGAAGGCTAATGAGCTCATCCTAGCCATTCTGGTGTATTGTAGTTTGTCAGGAATTAGTCTGGGATCTAGGCCTTGAATGCAGCTCAGGCATGATCTGTTCACCTGGAGCTGTGCATCAGCATCTCTCCATCAAAAACAACAGTCTGCTTTCTGAAAATACCTTTTATCAGTTGAATGTCACCTGTGTTCTTGTAAGTGCCACAGAGAGGCCTGAAATCCCAGCTGCTGTATTTGATATGCTTTACAGATGTTTCTATATGAATCATCATAACTCCTATTTTTTACTATAGGCTGTTCTTCTTGGAATGACTCTTTGGATTTCTGTTGGCATTTCTGCTTCATTGTGTTCTGAATGCTAGTTATTGTAATATTGTGACTGATGCCTAGCAACTGCCAATTTCATATATTTAGACTTCCAGACAGAAAACCTTAGATAAAGCTGCATTCCACCTTCACAGAGAGGCTTTTAAAACAAAGTTGGTCTGAGCGTTGGCAACTGGAGATGGACATAGCCAAGTTCCTCTTCCCTTAAGTCTTGGCATTGTTCACCTCTCCCTGTCTCAGGCACTGTCTCTGCCCTTTCTGTGTTTCAGGTAGTTGGCCAAAGGCCACCACTCCCTTGCTCACATGTCACACAGCCTTGTTTTCCCTTGATTCTCCGTGCAGTTTTTTTGAGGGCAGTTGAAAAAAGACATTACAGAAGAGGTGACTGTTTACTATTTAGTGCACCTTGGACTAGGGGAGGGTTAGTGTTCCTTCAGTAACTTTTACATCATTGTCCTGATCCTTATACACTGTATTAAGCTAACTTCTGTGTATTTTTTGGTGGGTATATTTATGCAGAAGATTTAAAAGCAGTATAAGTGAATCTGTTTATTCTTGAAAACATGGAGAACTTCTGTTGTATCTCTGAGCTGGTTGGAAAAATCAAATTTTTGCTGTACTCTTAAAAACAACATTCAGAAATCTAGACAGAATTAAATATTAGCTGGCAGTCATTCGTGATTTTCTTCATCATAGTAAAAAGGGATCTAAATATGAGCTAGCAGTGCATTAAATACCTTTCTAGTATATAAATGATGTAAGAATACATGACAGGTTTTAAATACACACTGACATTCCCCTTGCACACAGACATGTAATACCTGTGCTAATGAGGCTGGATTAGAAAAGACTAGTAGGGAGACAGTGAAATAGCTTAAAAATGAGAGGAAACAGTGACAAAAAAAGCCATCTGAAGCAGATCTCTCCAAGTGAGGGACTCTGGCTTAGGAAGTGCCATCATGCACTGGCAGTTCCTGGCTCTGACTGCGGTCTGTTTTGTGGTATCTTACCTGTGGAACTGATACTGTTACTCTGAAATGAATTGCCAGTGGTCAGCAGCTTTCCAGAGGCACAAGTGAACACAACCTAGTAGAAAACCAGAAAGCAGGATGAGAAAAAGAATCAGTAGAAGGAACAAGAGGAAACATGAGCAGCAACTGCTTTGGAAATCTTCCCAGTTCAGAGAAATGGGTTCCTAACTGCTTTAGTTAAATCTGGTGCAGTTTTCTCCTTGTAGGGAAGCAATATTGACATTTGTGCCCAAGGATGCTGGTGTCATTTAGAAACATTAATCATTGTACCTGATCTGTAAAATATTGCTTGAGAGAAGGGGGAATTAATCTGTCCTCCCTCTGCAGTGTAGGTTGTGTACAAATCAGCAGAGGAGTTTTGAGGCAGATGTCTGGAAAAAACCTCTTTAATATTGAGGGTGGGTCTTCTTTGTATCAGATCCCCTGGGAGGGCTGCAGAGCAGGCTGCATCAGTGAGTGACCATCTTTAATGACTGACACTTGGTTTGATTTGTAGACCCTTTCCACAAGTTTTACCATGGAGACATAACATTTACAGTCACGTTTACTGACACCAAACTTGTTTTTTGAAGTTCCTATCCCCTCAGCATCACAGGCAAAAGCATTTAACAATAGCCTGTGGAGAGGTTGTGGCAGTCTCTCCCTGGCAATTAAACAGGCAATGGTTTGGATGGAATCCCTATGACGGGAATCGCTGTCTTGCCAGCTGTATGTGTACCCCCTGGTCCAGGTGGGCTGCTGCTGCAGAGGGAGGTGTCTGGCTTGATGCTACAGTTTGTAGGGCTGAAGTGGGAGCATTTTGTTAAAATGCAAGATAGACAAAGAATTGGAGGAGAGAAGGTGTGTGGCCTTTCTTCTCTGTGCACAGACATAGTTAGGCATTTTTAAATGTTTTTTATCCCTTCCCCGTGTGAATGTTCTAAGAATCTGCTATTGCTTCTAGCTTGGCAGTGTGAAGTGACTAAGGTGACATCTGTTTGTTCTGGTGCATCTTCTGGGAGCCTACATGATAGGCTTGAAAACGAAAAACCTTCCACCTTGGCAGAGAGAGGGAAGTGTTTAATATTTAACCAAGGTCATCCATTGCTTTAACATCTATCGATAGGGGACTGCAGCTACAAATATGTGGCTCTGTTTGTTTTGGCTAAGAGCAGTGCTTGGAAAGAGAAAGGGATAACCTTTCCCTGAGGAATAAGCCTCAAATGCAACAGAAGATGAGACTGTTTTAAAAATCGATCGACTTAAGCCCACATTACACTGAAGTAGTTTAATACATGCTCAGATAGGGTTGTATTTAAGCACAGTAGTTAGACAAGTGGCTTCTGAACCTGTGGTTAAACTGTGCAGGCTGCTGTGTCCCTGCACTCACCTCCTCAGGTTTGCACCAGGCTGCCAGGAATTTTCCTGTGGAGAGCAGGGGTATCAGGGTTCATGTCAACTTATCTCCTGTTTGCTGCAGAAGATGGTCTCCTAACCAGTGCACTGAAGGCACTGACTCCCAGCTGTGCAAGCTTTTTGCTAGAGAAGTTTTTCAGTGTCTCTAGATTCCTGTAGGCTAGATGAGGACCACGTCTCCAGAACTGTGTTTGGCTGCACCGACACTACTGGGAGAAACTCCTAGTACTGGTAGCAGACCAGCAGAAGCATCCTGGCAGGCTTGCTTTCTGTCTGCAGCAGAGCTTAGCAGAGCTTTTGAAGAGAAAATGGAGAAATTAAAAAGGCTTAGCCCCAAATACATATTTTTGTGAATCTTTTAGAGATCTGAGCTGCATCAGTTGTACAAATCTGGCATGTTGCAGATATGGGAAGAGTTGTGTGTCACAATTGCCTATACTCAGTGCATTTGTTACCAGTCTCAAACTAATTGTGCTTAATGAAGGGTGTATTTGTTAATCATTGTTACAATATTCTGTCTCCCTGGGCTTGTACAGTACCTCAGCAATCTATAGAAACAAGCCTACTGCAAGAATGCTATAGCCTTGCAGATAAAAAAAGATCTACTACGTCTTTGAAAACCCAACCAAACAAGAACACAGATACTGTTATTTCATGGCTTTTAAATCTTTTGTAATAAAAAAATAATATGAACAGGGTATTTTTAGTAGAACTGAGGTGCCCGTGGCTAGAGAGCTGGAGGTGTCACAGAGAACAAATGGGCATGTGCAGCACTCAAACACTTCCCCTGCTGGGCTGAAATCTCTAAGCTAGAATTGCTTTTCAAGCCCTTGTCTGGCTGATGGATGTTAGGCTTTGCAGCAGGGCTCCCCAGCAGAGGCTGCTGCAGGAGATGCAGGCGCTCGGTGACACTGTGCTCGCCCTTGCAGATGCGCTCCACGCGCAAGGTGGCGGTGTGGCCCGTGGGCCTGGTGGGAGGACGGCGCTACGAGCGGCCGCTGGTGGAGAACGGCAAGGTGGTCGGCTGGTACACGGGCTGGAGAGCTGACAGGCCCTTCGCCATCGACATGGCAGGTGGGTAGCCAGCCCAGCACCCCAGTGCTGCTCAGCTCATTGCCTCACAGCTTCTGTGAGCTGGACAGGAACAGATGTCTTGGGGTAAGCAGCTTTTATAACCTCTTGTAGCCCTTCCGCACTAGATAGCCTTGGAGGTCTTGGCATGCACATCCGGTCTAATTAACTTGTTGCTTGGTGATACCTGAATTCACTTGTTTTTAATTTTATATGGCAACTTGGCTTTTATGTTATAGAAATTGCTTGCCTGAAACAATTGTGAATAAATTAATCCACTTAATTTTTTCAAGTAGCCCCTTTCATTGTGTCATTAGTCTACATCACACAGTATACATGCAGACCCTTCTTAGACCCCAAGTTGTAACGTGCTACTTTATCATGAAATTAAGTCATTTTGTTTTATTGGTTATTTGGAATGACAGTGATAACTGTAGATGGATATAGTCTGAAGGACTGGGCTTCGGGGAAGAAAATCACTGACAGCTATAGCCTGGTAGATGAAGGCAGAAAATCTTCAGAATGGATCTAATCACTCTTCTGAGGTGAAGTTTGCACACCACATAGCTCTGTCTTGCTGTCAGTTCATGCTTAGGCAATCTTCTGTGGATATGCACAACTGCTGTGCAGAAGTCTGATTTCTGATGTAGCAGGCAGCTGGTTTCTCAGCAGATGATGTAATATTTGCACTTAAGCATCTTCTGTATTCAGGAAGGAGAGGGAGGGGTAAAAGTAGCCATACTAGGGCAAGAAGGGGGTAGAAAGAGCCAGCTATTCTCTTTATTCTGATAGCCTTATGTTTTGGGAGAGGGCAGTGGTTTCTTACCTCAACAGGATGTTTTTATATGGATGTAAATGTTTGATGCAAAGTATGTATAGTATTTACAGTACAGTTGGTTTAAGAGTAAAGGTAGAAACATCAACAGGTGAGGTTTTCTGCACTGCAGAAAACAAGTTAATAGCATCACCTGGCATGAAAATCAATATTGCAGTGTCCACATAGAGGCATTCCTCAGGGGAGAAGTAGGTATGTGTGTCAGTCCCTGCTGAGGGCTGCAGCTGTGCACTCTGCCTCTGGACTTACAGATCCATATTGATTCTGTACTGCACAAGTGGTTACTTTTAGGCATTCTGAAGATGCCAGCATAGTTCATAATTCATTAGCAGCAGGCAAAGTGCCATAACACAGCACAGTAATGGTCAACAAGCCAGAGCCAGTACCTTGAACTGTGTCAAAACCAGCAGCTTCTGTAGGAAAAAAGCACAGATGTACTCTTTGCCATTTCTCCTTGGTATCTTACCCCCCACAAGTTCATTCTTTTTGAGGTGGCTCTTCAACCAGCTAGATTTAATTTACAGCCTTTGCATTAAACACAATAAAACTCAAACACCTTTTCACTCTCCAGCTGTGAAATTGTTGTGTGGCATTTCATGTGAACTTAGGCCCAGTATGAGCTCCTAGGAACACTGACTGAGGATGGGGGGAGGTGTGTAACACTGCTAATATGTTGTACTGGAGACAGTAATGCCAGTCATTCCTGTTTGGGATAGAATTCAAAGTGTGTTTTCCTCTATTACTGTAGGATCATTATCTACTGGGAGTCATCACTAGGAAATGGTTTTGCCTCCAGTCCATCCAGAGTTTATCTACATAAATGCAAAATGTCATACATGTGAAATTAAAACAGTTACAAAGCAGAACTGAGAAACTAGGGAGCCAGGAGAGAAGTCTCCTTGAATTACTTTAGCTCTTCTATTTATTGGATTCTTTTAAGAAACAAAGGCTGCATGCCCACTGATGAAGGAAACAACCCTCAGGCTCCAGGCCTGTCAGAGCACAGAAGTCACAAGGCTCAGGTTAATAATGCCTGGAAACACTGGAGATTCTGACAGCAAGAATCTTCATCAGCAAGAATGTTAAAACTCCCACAAAGCTAAAAACCTGTAAAGACCACAGTTGTAACCTTTTTCTCTGACTCTTACCTTTAAATCTAGAAAGTTTTGTACATTATAAATGTTACATATTTTGTTTTATTTAAAATTCAGTTTCATTTCTTATTTAAAAGCAGAAAGGAAAGGTAGTCAGAGATCTTGGCAGTACTTGACTTTTCGGGCAAAAAAGCATATATTCTGTACCTGATGGGAAAACCATTAAACATGTTGAAAATGTGGTGCAGTTAAAAAGGGTGATTGCACCTCCAGGCCAAGACAAGAGTGTAGGATGTACAACCCTACCAAGTACTGTATCCTTATTTACACATTTTTCGAAAGGACAAGGGAGATTTCCAGCCTTAAGAGTAACTTGCCCAAAAATGTAAAGCCTAAAGGTTTTTCTTCACATTTTCCCCCTCCCTCTCTCCAAGGATTTGCTGTGAGCCTCCAGGTGATCCTGTCCCATCCCAAAGCTGTGTTCAAGCGTCGTGGTTCTCAGCCAGGAATGCAAGAATCTGACTTTCTGAAACAGATCACAACAGTGGAGGAGCTGGAACCAAAGGCAAACAACTGCACCAAGGTACCCATTTTCCACACTGAGATGCTCTTGTGTCATCTCTGGGGTGACTGCACTAACCCAAGGTTATCTTGTAGGTTCTTGTGTGGCACACAAGGACAGAGAAGGTGAACCTAGCCAACGAGCCAAAATACCACCTGGACACAGTCAGCATTGAGGTATGACCTGGAGACATACACAGGAAGGCCAGAGCAATAGATGTGTCAGGAGGTGTTCAAGTTCAGCCACTTAAAGTAGTCTGCTTCCAAGAGACACCTGATGGACTTTCCTGGAAACAAGAGGAAGTGGTCAGACTGATAAGCAAATGCAGTGGGTGTGCTTTGTTCTAACTCGTTTGCATGTGTTTCTGAACTCTCCTCTCAGCAAACTGACACTTACCTTTCTTTTAAGGCTCTTCCCACATAGTAAAAACAGTCAAGAGAAACATGGCTGCAACAGTGTTCTCAAAATCATCACTAATGTATATACTTTTTGTATTTATCCAGCTTAATGGTGTAATTATAAACTGATTTTAAATCACAAACTATTGATGTATTTGCATAAATGGATCCTCCAAACTGAACATGTTTTCCTTCATTAAGAGTAGACTTGGTGCAGAAAGAGTGGTCAAACAGGTCATACAGCAATGAAATAAAGACCCACAATCATTCATGGATTTATCCTTTTAATATAGGGAAATAATATTTTATCATTACGAGGCACCATAAAATGTAAACACAATCACTGTCATGAACCTGGATATCTCTGCAAGGACACACAGATCTGTTCACACTGAGCTACCTTGTGTGCATGTTGTGCTGCCAGCTCTTAGCATTAACACTGCCTCCCTGCCACATCAGCCAGGTCAGGTACTGCATCACAGCAAACAGATCAAATGCTCTTTAAAAGAATAAACTATTGATTCGTAGGACAGCAAGGTCCAGGTTTATCTTCTTTCAGTAACCACATTCCCTGTTATGCACACCATAGTAACATCACAGTGAAATGTATGATGAAACAGAATTATTTGATACACTAGAAAACATTGCTCAGTGATACATTTACATTCTATTTATAGATGATTAAAGGTTTGTTCATACAGTACCTTCTACAGGATTACTGGGGCATTTGGGGAGGGTCAGGGTTGGTAGTTTTGGGTATTACTAACAAGATAGCTACATCCCTTATATGCAAACATTTGATCTAGAATTTGGAGGAAAAAAATTCAGCATGTGGTTAAGCAGTTTCTTAAGTACATGGTCTGTGAAGTCATATGCATCGTACGAACGCTGCCCAGGATGTACAAACATGTCCTTGACCTGCTTCTCACTACATCAACTCGAAATCAAGAGACCACACCACGGTCAGTCAGTGATATCCTTAATCTGAACTGCTAGGGAAAGAGTATGTACAGGGGAGGAAGAGGGACAGTCAGTTTATGGGAGGGAGGAATGTCAGGTGGCAGCCGAGGGTGAGACGTGCCGTGCCGCGCTCATTTCCAGAGCTGCGTGCTGAGTGTCTGGCCAGAGGCGCTGCCGCTCCAGCCTGCCGCCGTGCTGGGGGGCTGCCCGAAGCCCCCCGCGCTGCCCGAGCCGCCCAGGCTCATCCCAGCCAGCTGCTGGTTCACCTGTGGAGCACACACAGGAACCTTGTTAATGCTGGCACTGAACCCCCGTGCCCAACCAGCCCCCAGAGCAGGTGCCCTCCCCTGGAGCTAGTACTGCTTATGAAAGAAAAACACTGACTCCATGGAAGTCTCAGCATTTTCCAAGATAGCAGCTTTCCAGTCACTGATACACACCAGAAACACCAAAGCCTTCTACACACTGATTCCCAGCATTACTTCTTTGGAGACCTCAAAACCTCGAGTACAGAAGTCTTCACAGAAATTGCCCATTTAGATGGCAACCAAAAAAAGAATGAGGTTTCATCTAAACCTAACTAAGGCATCTGATCAAGATACCAGGATTTCTTAGAAACAAGTGAATCACACAAAATTGCAGATGACATCTCGCTAGAAGTGGGAAGGTGTTCAGAATTCAGCATCTCCACCTCAGGGATGGTGCAAAAATAATTCTGCTTTCTACAAATATTATATTTGATAAGAAGCATGATTTTAGTTTCAAAGTTATGGGTCTTTCTAACATCAGATACCTAAAGACTGTTGGCAGTAAATCCACAGATGATTTTGGGTTCACCTTCTGACATCTTCACCTTTTAAAAATGCATTTTCAAAGCAGGACAGCCTGTGTTTTCAGAGGTACTGTTCTACCAATGTAAGAAATGTTGGTTACCTTCATCCGTATTCACACCACAAGACTGAGCAGAACAGTAAAAATTAACATCCAATCTGAATAAGTCACTGAGGTTCACTTCCTGAGTTAGTGGAGTAGGCAGCATGAAATTATTCTATTAGGATTCAAAGAACATGTTCAAGAAGTAAAAAATACTATGGAAATACTACAGGTAAAGAACAGAGTAGCCTAAGCAAACTCTCTAGAGAAAGAAGGTTGGAGTGCAAAGCACTGCCTAGTCCACTGAAATTTATCCTGAGCTCTGTAAATGGCAGTGTTAATTGTTAATGGCTACCCTCAACCACTGAGATGCTTCAGCTTTCAAGGCTGTGTTTGCATGTCAGTGTTCTGTAGAGAGCTAACCTAGCTGTTTACCTGGGCAAGGTCAGGTGCCAGGCCTTGGTAGCGACAGCAGCAGAGAACTGACTTTGGTCTACCTTGGCATAACTTAGTCTCTGCTTATATATTAGTTCAGTTTAATTATTCAGGTTTTTTGAACGTGCCTCTGAACAGGTCAGAGTCCAGCAGTCTGCACCTTGGCTACCCCACAGCATCCCTCCTAGAGCAGCATCTGTTCTAAAGCCCTATCCTCTGGGGAGAGCAGGTCTTTACCTGGGAGAGGTTCCATGGAGCTTGTTGGTTCTGTTGCAATCCGTACTTATTCTGTGGCGTGACCATCTGTCCCACCAATCCACTCTGAGGTCCAATGACATTCTGAGGAAGTCCCATCACACCAGTCTGTGTTGTACCAGTAAATCCATTGGGCATTCCCATTCCCACCATCATGCCTGGGCTCTGTCCCATGACTGGCACAGATTGTCCCATCATGTTTCCCATCATCCCAGTTGCTGCAGGCACAGGAACTCCCATGGCTGGAAAGCCTTGAAAATGAGTTGATGGCTGTGTGGTGAATGGCATAGAAGACGAGCCCATGAACATACCTGTACCAGAGAAGGGAAGATGTCAGCACAAGTGGTTTGTGATTTTCTCCCCCAGCCCTGTAAGTCACAAGTGCACCAAAATAACTGTAAAGGATGACTCTGTCCAGTTGTATGTCACTTAGTTTCTGATAAAAGTTAAAAACTGCTTAAAAACTCACAGGAAAGGGACTCACCACCAGAGGTTAACTGTCAAAATGAGTTGGGCAAAATGCTGTGGAGCACTGGAGTCTTTTAATCCCCGTACTGGAGGTCTCTGTTTTCACATAAACACAGCTAAGATCAAGATGCTCATCCAGCCCAGTGCAGACCTGGGCCCTAAGTGATGGATTAGCAGAAGCTAAACTCTCTATACTTGATAATTTGAACAGCTATAAATATATTAAAATCACATACTACTTTTTATTGTTTGTTTAGCTTCTGTATTACACTTCAGTAATGTTGTCATTTTTATAAATGGTAAGAATATAATCCTCCTTTAAATGGAGGTAGCAATCAGGTTACCCAACCTTGGTGTTAGATATGCAGGAGGTAACTACTCCTGGTACAGCTTAGACCAGGATGTTGCAGAGAAGCTCCACACCATGACTTACCTGGAGTGCTCTGCTGCTGCATGGTTCCTGTGCCATACAGGGACAGGATGGAGTCTTTGGAGAGCTGCTTCTTGGCTGACTCCTCTGCTTTGGTGGTGTGCTCAGGGAACAGGTCGAGGTCTCCAGATGCTGTGGACAAGGGGGCAGCTGCTGCTTTGGTGGAGGTGCTCTGGGAAATAAAGGTCGTGACAGACTCCTGAATGGAACCGGCAGAAGATGTCAGGTTAGATGTTTACTGCACACCTCACTCCTGAGCCACGTGAAAACCAGCCCACTGACAGGGGTTAACCTCAAGTAAAGGAGCGTTTTAGAGACAAAAAAGCAGTGCATGTGATACGGAAAGGACCAGGAGGAGGTTACACCACACAACCAGCTCCAGGGGGAACACAGACAGATCACTAATTCCTGTTGCTCCTTCAGTTTTCATCAGTGAGAAATATAAATCATGAGCTATAATTGTTTTATGAAAAATAATTAGGAAATCAATAAGGAGATTACAATTCACATCTCATTAATCCTCTCGTAAGCAGCATAGATCAGAGGCGAGCTAACACAAAGCAGTAAGTGCTTTGGCATACACTGCCACAACTAAGATGAACATTTGTGGAAGAACAGGAAAAATAAAATTTCAGTTCATCTACTTAAAGTAATAACATTCCTAAAATACATTGTTTATAACTGACTTAAGTTCTTCAAGCACAATTCATTTACTGAGAAAGCATCATTATCTAAAACTTACTGTAGTCTACGACTGAACAACTGAAACACACACAGGCTGTCAGGCTTCTCACTGCTCTGCCACTAAAATGTTTTGTCACCAAATGCCATCCTGGTGTCTCTTGGTGCTGTTTCCTTGCTGCCCACACACACACACCCCCACCCACAGAGCCCCATGCAGGAACCTCCTCAGCTACCCATGTCCCTGTCTCTTATCTGGGGAAATTATCTGATATTACATTTTCTTTGAGATTACTGATTAAAAATGGAAGAGAACCAAGAACTAAACCTTGCAATATGCCATCAAGACCATCTGTTTGATAAAAGTTCTGTTTGCTGCTCCTGATTATGGCACACAGAAAAAAGCAAAATGTCACTAAAAATCTAGTCTGGTTTGTTAACAGTGAGTAAATACATCCATGCTTTCTAGCATAGAAACAAAGTGATACTTAGCAGATACTGAAAATAATACCCTTTCTATTATTTCTTAATCCATTTAGAAAGTGCCATACTTGGTCTAGAAACCAGCACAATAAAAGATAAACCACATCTCAAAAGCCTCCTCTCACAGAAGGGGAGGTTAGCTTAGTACTCCTCCAAAGAGTCCCTCTCAGGAGACAGCCTGCACATGCACCTTGTGATCTGCATCAGCCACAGGCATCAGCACTACCTTATGCTTTTAGGCTCACAGCTACAGTGTCTGTAAGGGAAGGAGCAGGCCAGATGCCAGCATTATGCTACCCTTCCTCGAGGAAAGAGGAAAACGAGTCCCGAGATCTGACAAAAGATGAGCCCAGGCAGCAATATTAGTTTTTCTTGATATCCATTCTTGCTTTTGAGCATGAAGCTTAAGACCTAAAATTTTTAGCAGCTTTAAGACAGAAGCATCTGCTATTGCCTTTCCTAACTGTCGGCACCACAACGCAGTAAGAAGTCTTCAAAGGCATGGCCTAAAGCCCAATGACCTGAGAACATGAGGTAAAAATACATCCAGCAATATCTATTAAAAAAAGAACAAGATGAAAGAATACAAATTAAAAGAAAGTATCACCAGGATAAAAGAATCAAATTCAGGTGGGTAAGCAGGGGGAATCAGAAGGAAAGTATCCTATCTTCTTAGTCTTTATGCAAGCAGTACAGAAGCTTGAAGAGGTGAGAAAAGTATAGCCATTACAGCACAGCCACGAGCACTGAGAAGTTTGCATTCCTTCTGTCTGAATGAACAATTCCCTGAAGGAATTTATGTATATGCATGCACACATATAACTAACTATATTTTACCTGAGCAGGAGGTACAGCAGCTGCTGGTAAAGGATTAGAGATCATTGGACCAAAGATATCCAGGTCATCATTCAGCGCTGTGACAGCAGCAGTGCCTCCATTTGTGACAGATGCTTCAGCTGGGCCATCTTAGAACAACAGAAGCATATTGAAACTGAAAATTGTGAATATTTTTAACAGCATGAGAACAATTAAAGCTGCCTGTTCCCTCCTACCCTGCCCCCACCAAAGATGTATGCCATTTCTGAGACCAGGCATTTTTCAGACTGTGATGTTGACTTCCTTCCCTAAGAAGATTGGTATACTAGTGTGCTTCAGAGAAAAAGAAACAACCAAACAAAACACTTCAAGATTTCCCCAAGGACAGCCACATCAACTTATCAGTACATGTCACTCATTTTCTCTAGAGTCTTTTCTAAGCACACCAACATTTTTACCATGAATTTAAAGAGATGTCTTACTGAGAAGGAACAAACTTGGTAGTCATTTGTCAGACAAATACATTCATCTGTGTTCTTGAATGAATAATTGTATTGCTCATTGGGCTAATTCCTCCTAAGAACCTCCATCTCTTGCTCTGTACAGCAAATATTGGTGCTTTCAGATGTGTATAAATAAATATATTGGCAAGTTAAGTAACAAGCTTCTTTTGAGGTCATTCCACAGACAGGCAGCTCCAAAAACCTCCCCAAAGGTTCACTGTTTCAGATATATTTAGGAACAAACTGTGCATAATTTTCATGCAGAAGGATTGTCTGGAATTAATAATTCAATGTTCTCATTTTCTCAGTGAGGCAAATGTATTAAAGAAGTATCTCTCTTGTCATGTTCCAAAGTGGTTCAGCTTCCCTGAACGTAAAAAAATTTAACATATAAAACTGCAAATTTAAACGTAATAATTTACTAAAAGAAGCATTTCACATATTTAGGATGTTCAGGAGAAGACTGCACCTCTTCTGCTGTTACAAGATTTAAAGGTACAGTTTGTACAGCCATA
The DNA here is from genome assembly GCA_013396975.1 of Bucco capensis. Taxonomy (NCBI): domain Eukaryota; kingdom Metazoa; phylum Chordata; class Aves; order Piciformes; family Bucconidae; genus Bucco; species Bucco capensis. The sequence goes on along the minus strand of VWZO01000236.1, from coordinate 283,420 downwards.
ATATTATCTTGAGAATTTTGCAATCTGTAAAGACAAAATTCTTTTTAGAAAATGCTCTTGTCCAGCTCCCATTTTCCCTGGCTAAGTCCTGTCCTACAGGATGGTCAGCTCCAGATGAGGGCACTATCACAGACCCAACTGAGACAGAAGGGGCAATGACCCAAACGTTAACCCCATGCCCAAAGCCAGCACTGAGGCTCACTCAGGAAAATACTCTGCAAGAAGCTGGGTGGCTTTGAAAACCAAAATTATTCTTAGCATGAACTGTGATCCTTTGCAATTACTTAATCTGCCCTAGTAAAAGCTACTACTGTTCTTCCTTTACAGAAATAAAGCCTAAGAGAATGAACTCTCCTCAGACAGAAAGAGCTATGCAATCACATCCATTTTAATATGACTTAGCAAAGGTTTTAATCAGCAGTGTGCCTCTGCAGCAGCAAAGGCCAATGGCATTCTGGGCTGCATCTGCAGGGGCATTACTAGCTGAGCTGGAGGTGTGACCATGCCACTCTACCCTGCACATGTCAGGTCACATCTGCACCCTGTGCCCTGCTCTGGTCCCCACAGCTCACGACACACACAGACAGGAGCAGGCCCAAAGGAGGGAGGGCCACAACCATGGTCAAAGGGCTGGAGAACCTGCCCTGTGAGGAACGACTGAAGGTGTTAGGTCTTTTCTCCCTGGAGATCTCATCCCAGTATGCCAGTACTTCAAGAGCAGAAGACAGAGGCTCTCTCCTCACAAAGAGTCACAAGGAGAAGACAAGGGGCAATGGATACGAGTTGCACCAGGAGAAGTTTCACCTTGACATAAGATCAATTACTGGAACAGCCTCTCCATGGAGGTGGTAGAGCCCCCAGCACAGCAGGGTTTGGAGATGTGATCACACAGGATGCTAGATAACCTCATCTAGGCTCCCCTTCCCATAGGCTGGACCAGATGGGTTTGAGATCCCTTCCAACACAGGCTGTGCCACGTTTCTATGGTATACTGCATTGAACTGAGGTTTCTTTTAATACTCTCTGAAGTAGTCTACTGTAGGCACTAATTAGAAGACAACTCTCTAAATGAAATATGCAGGTCTGCTCTCATTAACACATCTCATTTACAGCTCTGTGGATTCCAAGTGCTACTAGTTTATTGCACTGCCTTTCAATTTGTTACTTAAATGATCTTTAAACACTCCCTCCTCTAAAATTATGTGGTTTTAACATACAAATTATAAACTTTGCCCTTTGTATATCTCACTGAAAACCACAGCTGTTGAACTATAATTGTAATACTCTTTCTATAGCACATTACATCTCCAGTCAGCCTATGTAATCCAAGTTCATTATCTTAGCATGAAACAGTGTTACCAGGATTCTTTTCACATCATGACTAAAAGGATAGAGAAGCCTAGCAATCTGAAAACCACTTATTGATTAAATTTTAGATCTTAATTAGCTAGTTGGTCTGCTACAGAAAAAAAAAAAAAGGAAAATCAGCTTTCCAAGTCTAAATGATTTTTTTTAATAGGTTCATTCTGCATCCATAATCTAACTTCTATGGCCTTAATTAGGATTTGCTTCCTTGTGGTAGCAGATTACTTGGAATGAGAAATGGACCACAACATGTACAAAAGGTGTATTTTACAGCTAGTCTGCATTCAGAGAGAAAATAACATGCAAAACCCCCCAGATTTTATGTCTACGACCTTCAACAAGCAGAGAAAAAGCACAAAGCTACAACAGTATACCAGACAGTGCAAATTAAATGATTTAGGTCCAAAGAAGGTTATTGACAAAACAAATACACAGTTACCTGCTGGTCAGAAAACAAAAAGCTGTGTTAGGTAAAAACGAATGATGGTCACAGTCAGAGACAACAGTGACATGCCCAGTGTGCCAGGTCTCACCAGATACTAGCCAGAGCTCACTGACCTTTTAACTAATAGAGGAATTTTATGATATACAGTATTTCACAGACACACAATTTGGATGAGCTCAGCACTTCCATTAACAAGTTCACTTGTACATAAACACTGAAGTACCACAGTCCACAAACTCTTTGAAGATCACTTTGATAACTTCCCCTTCCCAAAGGAGCTCATTACTCTCCCTAGCAGAACACAAGTATTGACATACTCAGATCCCTCTGGCATTTCCCTTTGCAGTGTCAAATTTATCTAACTGTGTGCAAGCACAGAGAAAATAAAAGTATATTAAAAAATAAACCAACTTAACTGTATTTGGTTTAAAACTAGGTAATTATATATTGCTCACCAAGTCCTAGAAGGTCAATACTGGGCTCTGATGACTTTTTTGGACTTGCTTTAGCTTCTGATTGCTGATCCTCTTTCTTCTGTGGCTTTAAGGGAAAAAAAAAACAAACTCAAAACCAAACATAAGTAACCTTTCTGAAAAAGAATCCTCATTAAAGATGCTGCTCCAGTATCAGAAGTGAAAGCCCTTTTCCATATTTGTTTATCATAATGAATTTGATTTGTAATGAAATAAAGTTGCAGTTATGGTTATAAGGGACAATGCACTGACTAAAAAGTTATCCTTATACCCTTGCTGGTATGTAATCAATGTTTAAATAAATCTAAGTTCCAAGATAGGTTAAAAACAGGCTGAAATCTAAAACTGAACCACTGTGTATCATGTACTAGGCAAAAAGCTGTCTATAATTTATTGACTACTCAATCAGCATCCAAACAATACAGTTCTGCAGCATTAAAGACAAAAACCTTCAAGTATTTAACCTCCTAAAAAGAGGATCTGCAGGACATGCAGAATTTACAGGTGCTAAGCACCACTGCTAACAATCTGCATTCATGATCTGTTCCTCTGTGAACCTGAAGGAAAGTTAACAGCATTTTTCTCCTTTGGAACAGGGAACTCCTAGTCTTTTCTTGCCTAGAGACTTCAGGATATAAGATGGTATTGACATGAAATTTGATGATGAGCATGACTTCATAAACAAGATAAGATTATTTTGAGTGACATTATTTAAATTCAATGTCTTTCTCCTGTTATCAGCTTCATCTCATCCAGTCCTTACCCTTCCTTACATTGTTTGCTTTTTGTTCTTGCACATTTCACTGACTGTACACAATCTCCTCACTAGTACTATAACCTCTATGATTTCCTCTTCCAATTATTTTCCAATTAATTTCCTCTTCCAATCATGCATGCTCCTGTGGTTTCAAACATCTCAGAATGAACAAGTCTTGGTCAGGTAGATGTTTTTATTCAAACACAGCCTTCATCCATGCATAAGGCTGATTTAGTTCAGGCTTACTTAAAGGTGGCCACTTCTTTTCATTCATTGTGCACACAAGTATATGTAGATGCTAGTCCTAACTGTCTCAAAGTCACCAGGAAAAAAGATGAAGCTTTTCTTAGGCAAGCAGGAGAACTCTGAAAGTGATCTGAAACACCACTGAAAACCCAGGGCACTTTAAGGCTTTGACCCAGCATGCAGCAAAAATACAACAAGGATGAATTAAAACTGAGCACAATTAACAATACCTTTTTGTTAAAGTAGTTTTCCAAGTTAAACAAAGGCCAGTTTAACCAAAATAGCCCAAACCCAAGCTTGTTCTTGTAGTGTTAAGAGTCCATTTCTAGAGATTAAAAAAAAAAATTCTACTACAATACTGTTCTGCTGCAGATCAGAGTTGAGAGGATCAACCTGATACAGGGAACATGCACTAGGCTGAGGAAAAGAACATGATTCCCTTCCTTTCTCAACACTAAAAAGACAAATATCCTTCTCGTCTGACCAAAAAAGAAAAAAAGGCAAAAAAGGGTTTTGTTTCAAGTGCTTCTACCTGCAGTAGAACATAGATACCTAGAGAGAGATACCTGCAGGATCTAGTTCTTAATTTCTTTGTCTATACCTCCCAACAGGTAATAAGAGCCAGGACAGATTAATTTCATTAAGGCAGCCTATTTTTCCAAGGCAATCCTCAAACACAGTGAGTCCTTTGTTACCTGCACAAGGAACAAAGCACAGAGTTTCAGGAAGAATCTATTTTGATTTGCCTTTCCCCAGAGTGGCATTAGAAGCAACCAAAGAACCCAAAATAATCTGATCTCTTCCCTGAGACTGAAAAGGTCTGATTAGAAATGTAAAACCAGACTGGGATAGGTCCATAACAGAGTGAGAGAACAAGAAGCCTTAAAACCCTTCAGTCTCTGTGGGGGTATTGTCTTTAGGGTAGAAACAACCACCCACCACCCTAATAAACTACACTAGGTTCTTCCTATCTGATTAAATGAATATTTGACACATTGGGTTTTTCCTCTATGAAGGGGGAGAGGTGCTAATGTGATCTCCCTCACTCTTATCCGAGTCCTTCTCTAGCACCTCAGAGCTGCACTGAGCTCCTGTCAGTGGCCTCAGGGCAGGTTACCTGGCAGGGCTGCTCCCAGCTGACAGAGGCAGCAGCTCACTGTGTTGCTGGGTTTAAGCTGCCAATTTATTCTCCAGTTTAGGGAAGAAAAACCACATTTGATATACTGCCTCTGAAAGATAACCTCTGTCTGACCTACTCCTGTCATTTAAATCAGCTCTATACACAAATAAGAGCCAATTTCAAACTCAAAATGTAATATACTAAAACAAACTAAACCCACAGTGCCAAACAGTACTTCAGTTAATCAAGTTTAACTTCTGCAATGCTTCAGAAACATTCATCATCCTGATCCATTCAGTAGAATGAAGACTCTTTATTTGAATGCCAATGGTCTGCAAAAGCACAAGCAGTTTGTGAAAAAATAGTAGTTCTTTACATCCTAGCCATTTACCTTTACTGTTCCAATACAACACAAATTTGTCTTAAAAGGGCTTACCTGCAAATAAATTAGTTTTGTTTTCACAGTAACTATTGCCCTCAATATGCAGTATTTTACAGTGAAACAATCACAATATTTTCAAAGAATTCTTCAACTGATGTGAAACCTCTAAAATAAACACCACAGAAAACTGCACAGTGCTGAACCCAAACACTTCCAAAGCATTCCGTGCCAGGGATTTAGCTGAACTTCCTCATTTGGGATGTCCAAGATATTTGCCAGGTTTTTCCATGGAGAGTTTTCTAAACCCTAGGTAAGTTATGCAAGCTTCTCAACTTCAATTAGATTGAAAAGAACCTTAACAGCTGCCAGTAGCTTGGTAATGTCATTTATTTCATTTAGTTAAGAATTCTGCCTGTCTGATGTGGAGCATCATGTTGTTAGCTGCTTCCAGTAACACACTCATCACTGGACTAGACTCAGTCCATAGCTGAAATAGTAAGATCTTGTTTTGTTATAAATGACCCAGTCATTTTGTCACAGGGAGTGTAACAGCCCATAAAAAGAGAGTCAAACACATATTTTTGCTACTCACTGTTCTGCAGCAGGTCCCTCTGATCTTGAGGAAATTCTGCTCTACATCTGAATTCACTGTCTGCAACTTGAATGCTCATAAAACATGTTTCCCACAAAACCTGCTTTAAGGACAGGATGCCTCTTACTGAAAAGCAACTTCAGTAACAAAGTCCACTACTGTTAAATCAGTTCAAAGATGATTTTCTGTCTTTTTTACTTATCAAAGCATGCTAATCAACATGCTTTGTATGTATCCTTCATGCTATAATTGACACATTTATGCAATATTGGACTAATATAGTTTACTAAATCCATGCTACAAGCTTTCAGCAATATTGGAAAGTGCAACAGAAATGATGCTAGGCATTGAGCTCGCTAGAGATCAGTTAGGCAAGTCTAAATGACTCTGAGTGCAGCAGCAGCTTAGCTCTGTGAAGCACAGAGCAGAACATGAGAACCAAATGTGAACATTTTAATGTTTTAGGATGTGTATGTTTGTTTTCAGAGCTAAGAAACTTAAAATAAGCTATATAAAAGAAGACACTAGGAATTTGAACCTGTAGGAGTACACCACACTTGTAACAAGATCTGAAGTTTTCTACAGTTCCTTTTCAACTTTTTACTAGTTTAAAGCCTGTCATTTTTCCCATCTTCACTGGGTCCTCTACAAGACGGCTGCAACACTGCTTCAATTACCTCCATCAAGAGAAGCCTCAAAACTGAGGTACAACTGCCAACTGCTTGGTGATGTAGTTTTTAATTCCTTAGCTTCCCAAGCCTGGAATGTCTAGGCTGGAGAGAGACCATGCCTGCAATAAAGGTGAACAGTGACTTCACACAGGGAGTGTTCAAAGCTCCAGAAAGCTGAGACCTGGGATATAGAGCCATCTATTGCCTGAGGTGGTTGCTGAAACCGTGCCACTGTGGCCAATATGCCAGACTTGCCCTGCTGACTGAACATGCAAGATTTACAACGTCCTAGAGGCAGTCTCTAACTGGACCTGAAGTGGATCATCCTTAGTCTGACTAAGAATGGTTACCAGCTCCCTGAAGCAGAATCACACCATGAAGGCAGCAAGGTACTGTTCCATATCTGAAAATAAAACCTTGTGGTCCTCTGACTGACCAGTGCTTTCCAACAGACACACAAGCATTGATATGTCTCTCTCCTTTGGACTCTTGAGAGTGGCTGTGACTTTAAAATACATGATGTTTACAGGCTGTGTCTAACTCTAGGGTTTTTTTGAATGATCCTTAAAAGCCTTGAAAAGCCCAAGCTTAAACAATTTCTTAAATTAAAAAGATAACAGATAGATGAGTGCCATTGGAGCAATCAGTGCTGGCACATTAATAATGAAATGCAATATACTGCAGCATTTCAGACATTTTGCAGCTGTTCCACCAGCACTGCTATCAAATGCAGATCTATTTACTGAATTCCACATTTTGTGGTACAAGCATTTAAAATTAAAATACTTCTTTTTACTTGCTTCATCATTAACTGGTAATTTAATGAAATTTCAAATGAAAATCTAATCAGTGGTATCCAAATTGTTCTCTGTTTCAAGCATTAGGGCAGTCCCTCAGCTGTAACATGCAGTCATCTTTTCCCCTCACCTAACCAAGTGCTCCAGCCATGTGACAAGGCTGAGGCAGCCTCGCAAAGGGAAACCAAATCCTCTGCCCTAGACCAAAGAAAGTTAAGATTTCCAAGCCACAGCCATGGTTTTAGCCTTCATAACTAAATTATATTGTTCTACAAGCACCAGAACAAAACATCTGACTGGATGCCCTTGCACAACTTCAATAATCAACACTTCTACTCTTTTCATTGTCATCCACAAACAGCTTTAGCCTCCTGCCACACAAACAAGGACATCCTTTGCCACCAGCCCAGTGAGGCTACACAGATTGTCATAAGGAAGTTTGCTTCTACCCTAACTTACTCCAAAACTACTTCCCAGTTTCAGAAAAGAGATCTGTACTTGGGAAGGGCTTTGTTCCCCTCCAAGTGTGCACACATTTTTGTGTCTTGTTTTATGATGCAAAATAAACAACTTCTATTTGAAAACCGAACTAGAACTACATCTGCAATCATCATGTATGAATACACAACATTCTTCATCATTGTGGCACAGCACTGTTGGGGAATAAACTGACAGATGGAGACTCCGATGCATTACACAGACTGCACTGCAAATCAGAACACACTCATGGGCTCACAGCATCTCAGAAAGGACATCTGTCTTAGAAGAAATTATTGCATTTCATACTTAAATTACCCATTCCACTTTTGTTTAGTATTAACTCCATACAGAAGTGTGCAGGATTTAATTGTACCTACATTGCCAAGGCTGCTATTATGCTTCAATATAGATGCATAAAGAATCACCTTACTTTGCCTGTCTTGTTCTGTGACATGACCTAGTTGAGTATTTTCAAGTTGCCTAGACTAGAGTTATTAGCATTGAAGATTATACACTTATGTTTAAAATGATTCATTTATGAGACAGCATCAACTGACTCTACAGTGCTCAATAAATCTGAACATCTGTGCAAGAACAGCATCTTAAAAATCTTAATTTTCTGAGCTTAAATCTTAAGAAATCTTAATGCAATTCCCTCTTCCCTCATCGTAAACCATTCATGTGGATTATTTGGATTATTATTTATACACACACAAAAAATGTCTTTTTTTTCAAATCTTTGTACCCATCTAATACTATGTGTAATTTTTAAATAACTAGAAAACATAAACTGTTCTTACCTTTTCAACTGCTAACTGTTTTGATGGTTTTTCTGATTCTCTCTCTCTTTTCTTCTCTTCTTTCTTTTTTTCTTTTTCCTTCTAAAAAAAAAAAAAGGCATTTTGACTTGGCTAGCACTCAGGAACAATGCATTTGTAAATATATTGAAAGTCCACAGTCCTACAGAATATAAACAGAGAACTTCAGTTACTCCCTTTCAATTCTATCTGCTCTGCTTCCAGAGCTGACTCATTTTGCTCCAACAGTACTACCAAAAATGCTGCAACTCTGAGAATTCAAGTTCTCAAATACAGTACTACTAAAAATACTGCAACTTTGGGAATTCAAGAAATTCACTGTTTCACCTGCTCATCTGCATTTCTTCTCACGAGTGTTGCTTCTCCCAAAGTGAGCAGATCTGAAAAGCAAAACCCATCCACAGGTACTCCATTACCTCTGACAGCCTGGCTCTAGGACAGATGCCAGCAGTCCCCTTGATCAAAAAGCTATAGCAAGTGAAGTGGCATGCAGCTTTCTGCAGAGAGCTACTCATTTTTAAAAGCTAATCTAGTAGTCTTTAAAAAAACCTTCTGAATGTAAAAGAGTTGACATAGGCCATATGACAGACCTAAGTCACAGACATTACGTTCTTCCAGACTTAAAAATGTAAGAGATCCCACTACTCTGAATGCATTATAATGGCATTACAGAAGACTTTCATTTCAGTTGTGAACAAATAAAGAGGGCAATATTACAGACCTAGTCTGACTGAAGAAAAGCATAGAAATATTCCTTAAGAAATCCTAATATACAGAAGATACACACTTTTTAGGCCAGCAATTGCTCTGACAGTGTTAGCAGTGATTTTAAACCTAGCAATCTGTCTGCAGTTACCTTGTGTAACTACAGTATAGTACTAATGAGTACACTTAACATTAAAATGGATGGAACGAGAGCTTACCCCATGTAATAAAGGAGATGAGACAGTAAAATGTCCTAAAGGTCCTTTCAATTATTAGACTTGGATCCCTCTGTTCAAAGATTTTTAAGTGAAAGCAGAGTTACAGGTTTCTTCTGTCCCTCACACCTCACAAAGCCTACAGGAACTCTTGATTACTAGCAACTTTATTTTCATTGTCTTAATTTTCACTGCAGACTTGAAAACCTCTAAGTCCTTCATCTTCACATTTCATGATTTCAATATGCAAGCTTTCTGCTTCAGCTCCATTAGATAAAAATGAATTCAGCCTAAATAAAAACATTTCTCAGATGCTGTATTCATGCCAGAACTTCAACTCAAGTGTTTCATTACTTGCAAAAGCAGCCAAAAAGCACTATGAAGAGAATAAAATTAAATTGGCTTTATACCAGTCTTAAATTCTAAGCAAAAATGACTCATTTTTTCTCCAGGATTCATTTCTAACTACATTGCACAGAGGAACTTTCTCATTTGATTAGATCAAGAGGGGTGAGTCTCATTCTAAGGGGCTGCTGATATTCCTGGTACAATTTAAAAAGATCTCAAATTCACAAAGGCTTGTGGTCTAGTCCATGACACTGTCATTTCAATTTTAATTCAACGTAACTAAATTACTTTAGAACATCTGTCCATATTGTCTATATTTAGAAGAAAACCCCCAATTTATGTTCAAGATCCTAAGTTATTTCATACACCCCACTCAGTCTCAGTTCAGAGTGAAGCATCCAGGAGAGCCTAACATTGGGCATTCACATTCCAAAAACAGGTATTTGATTATTGCTGCAAATTGTGACATTTACTCAAAGTTCACACCAATAATGCCTCATCTGCTACCTGTTTGTGCAAGTTTTACCAAGGCTCTTCTGAACAGTAATTATGTCAGCAGACAGACACAGCCCAGCTGGAAGGGGCATTAAAAGCAGTGTGAGTTAACAGAAGTGTCACTGATTTAGCTCTGTTATCTCCAAAGACATTGAACTAAGTGGCTAGAACAGAGCTGATAATTCAGGTTCTGAAACAAGCAAGTAACATACAAAACCTATTCCTGAGGAGACAGATCAATGCCATTCACGCCCATTAACCAGGAATGAAATGGTGTTCCCACAGTTTTGTGACACCAACCAGAGCAGAGACCTAATTTTGACACACAACCAGCAAAAGGTAACAAGCACACACATGCTGTGTCAGTGCCTTTCATTCACCTGGGCCAGGAAGCAAGGAGAAGCATTCTGAACACCTGAAGCATTAGCAGCAATTCAGATTCTCTAGCGAGCTCTGAGAGTTACAGAAATGCAAACATTTGTGCAAAGCAGTAACAGGACAGAAGTTACACCTGAAAACAAGATACCTCTGCTTTGCTCTTCTCAGCAGCAGCTTGCAGAGAAGGAGAGGATGCCAAAGGCTGAGCAGCATCAGAAGATATCTGTACAACAGAGGAAGAAATGGGGAAGAAAACAAGCAAGATCAGCTGGGAAGGGAGGGAGCAGAGGCAGCTAAGAGACATGATTTTAATTATTCAATAATTTTGGGGATGGAAGGAAAAAGACAAACTATTTCCTTTTTCTTTATTTTTTTCCCTCCAATCAGTATGATTTTTAAAGGAAATCTGTCAGGTAGGAATGAGTAACTTCTATTCTATTCTAGTGAATTTCAATGTAGGAAAATGAACCTGGATAAGATCCTATCACAGGCCTTAGAAAAATAATTAGGTTTCATCCATTGTTCAATTTTATCCAGTGTGACTACTGAAATATTAATGTTCTGAAGCATGAAGGCACACTGTCCCAGAGGACGGGGAGAGAAGAGGATACCTTTGTTCTTGTTCACTGTAACAGAATATTTTTATTAGGAGGAAAGCAGAAGAGGTCTGAAAATTACATATTAAATTTGTAATTAACTCTAAGAGCACTCCAAATGAGCAAAAAGGTTGGAGTTAATATAAAGTTGCACCAAGTTGCATCCTAGCACTAAGATGCCAGATCTTCCAGACAGGTGATAGCTCTTTTCCAGAAATCAGTACCTAAAATTGCCATTAGCACCACCAGACTTCCAGAATGACCCAAAAGATTTAAGATACATATGCAACAGATGCAGTTTCCTCAAGAAAACAGGATTTCTGTAAATGCAATTTCACACAACTTCCTATCCAATTTCTTTATGCATAGTTGATCACTTCAATGGAAATCTTATCTATTTCCCTTACTACAAATTGCAACTGAATTACATCTACTGAACATGCAGAAGATCCTCAGAGCTATAAAGCTGACACTTCCACACTGCCTTACTATCCACTATCTACAAGGAAAACTCAGAAATAAATGAAGCTATTACAGAGCAGGTTATTACGTGGGATCAAAATAACAAATTTAGATTACATGTTTTTACTTCGTTTAAAAAACCAGCTTGCCCTAAGAGAAAACTGAAAGCTGGAAAAAAACCCTCTCCCTCATATCTAAATAGCCCATATCCCTTATAGAAAATCCTCCAGTATCACAGCTCATGGAGCTGTAACAGTCACGGAATATCTAACTCAGAAATGATGCTTCTTCTGGAAGGTGGTGCAGAACTTCTGCAAAGATATTTATACAGTTTACTTTTTAAACCATATTTTGCCTACAGAAATATGAAACAGAAGCATCATTTCCGAATTGAGCATTTTAAAATCCTCAGGTTATTAGAGGAGTTATGGATACATCTGCTGCAGTGAAGCAGGTCTTCCAGCTGTAGCATTCAGTTGCTATAGGAACACAGGGATCCTGTTTATTCCAATTACACCACACTGGAAACAAATCAGGATGTCAGAAAAAATGATTAGGTAACTCCATCTACTAAAATGTGAGTTCTCACACCCTGTTCCTTACTAAGATTTCAGTTAAATGCAAATGTGTGACATGGTGACAATGGAACATCTGAGGAATACTTTCTAGTTTCTAAAGATAAAGCAGGATTCCAGTTTGGATTTTTTTTCCTTTCCTTTGTATGCTTCAGATTTTAAGAGCATTTAAGCTTGCCTGCTCTCACAGGTGAGCAGCAGGTAACAGCTACTGATCACACAGGGCCAGGTAAAGCTGGATTTCATTTAGGGCTTGGGGGGAATGAGCATGACAGATGTTTGCACATTTCCATGCTCCCATAGATGTTCTTCTCAATCGGCATATCACCTTCTTAAATTAAGGGATTATCTAACCTAGGATGAAGTAATCTATAAAGGACTACAAGTAATTATTACAGTTTTGCCAATCAAAGAATGGAATCAGAATCCATGGAGGTGTCATGCAAGCTATAAGCAGGAGAAAAGCAGTTCCCATCCAGCCTGGGATATGGAACACAATGTAGGAGGTGAGAAATGCCCAAGCTTCATGTTTAAAGACCAAGTGCAGCAACACACTCACTTCAGGCTAAACCACAGCCCCTGAGAGCACACTCCACTTTTGCAAATACTCAGCTGAGCAAGAGCACAAAAGGCATATGACTGAAGCTAAGAGAAGACACACTACAATGTATAAAGACCTGATTAAGATTATATACTGAAAGCAGTAGCATGAGTTTTGGCTGCTGAATAGCTTTATCACCACTGCTTCCTGTTAAAATTTGTTATCTACCATGCTGTGGCAGATAAGGAAATCTGAATGAAAAAATCCAGTCAAGTCAAACTAAGTGGCTGGATAAACCAAGATTAAAAGAGAAGCTGGTACAGTCCACTGTGGCTAGTGCTTAGGCAGTCAGAGTATCAAGAGCCTATCAGGGTATCAGAGAAGCCTGGAAAATACACTTGCCATGGGGACAAACTGAAGCTTAAGGGACATCTGACCTGTTCATCCTGGGAAGGTTCCCAGCTGACAGGGAACCAGTTGTCTCCTGACCTAGGAGCAATCCAGCCTAAGTGCAGAGGAGCCTTAGCAAGAGGCAGTGCTCTCCAGCCAGAACCCAGCCCCTCCAGCATCAACTGTTCTGCTCCTCTCTGTGCTCAGGTGTCATATTCTGCCACATCCATACACCAGAACTACCACCAAATAAAACTAGGTGACACTGCAACGTCAGGGTATTCTTTCACTCTCTTGAGACTTTCTTCAGTAAGAAGACTGATTTTTTACTAGTATTACAGATGCTAATATCCTCTTCCAAGCATGAAATCAAACCAAACCTCTAGTTATCAAGTGCTTGGTTTTCAGGATGCTCATTTTTAACCTGAACTAACCCCAGAGTTTAGCAGAGCAGTGAAGTTTCTTGACTTTCTGAGATGTCAGTAAAAACCCACAGATTTTGGTTGCCCTTGTACTATCCCCAGCTCTCACTCTGAAAGGCTGTGACATGTTCTATCCTTCTGTCTTCTCTTTGCAGTGCAGACACACCATCAGCTATGGGGATGCTAGTTACTGAACAGGTGAAACACCAATGAAGAACACTGACAACATGATGTGTGCTGTTGGCTTGTATTTCCAGTAAATCTTTTGTTTTTCAAAGCACTGCAGTTGTGCAGCAGCTCACAGAGCTGTTCCCATCTGTAGCCAGCAGAGATTCATTAGCTTCCCAACAAATGGCAAATGAGAAAGCATCTGCTGAGTGACTGACTTCTGCGTTTGTGGGCAGCTGTGGGTGCCCTGATCTTAGACCAACCCTGGGTCAAACCACTCATGCTCGACAGGTATCTGCAGCCAGCTCTCCTGGAGTCAGTGCTGCACTCAGCCCTGCTGAAACTGCCTTTCATTAGCTGAAAGCCACAAATGCACTTTAAATATTCACAGCAGAATCCTTACCACCACTCAGGATTGCCAAGCCAGGTTCTAATGATAATTTTAAAGCTGTTTTTAGGAGGCCGAGATCAGCAGCACTATGTAATCTCACATCAAAGTAACATATAGGGCTTCTAGCTGGAATTTATCAGTCTTTATTAATAATTGCTTGTTTCTGTAAGTTTCTGTAAGCCTTGTCAGAAGCATCAGAAAAGGATGATCTACTCCATGCTTGGGCTCAACTCTGAGTACTTCAGATACTGTCGGTTCAAGCAGACATCCCCTCTCTAGTGCAAGGGAAAAATAAACCTCTGGCTTGCAAAACACCACTATTCCAGAGCTTGTTACAAGCTGTCAGAGACTGTAATACAATCTCAGAATGGTTCAACTTTAGTTCAGTCTATACCAGCTTATTTCTGATGGTAGTTAACAGTTAGACAGACACAACTGCCACCAAGGCCAATGTACTAAAAGTTTTCGCCAACTTTTATTTGCAGCTTTTCCAAAATCCTGCTCTTGATGTAATGCATGTTATTTTTCAGCCTTTTATTAGAAAGGATTCAAGGTAAAGCTTTGGAAAGCTGCATTAAGCTTCCATTTAAACATGAAATTTAGGGTGCTGCCACTCAGAAGATTCAAGAGATTAAAAAAAATGAGTGTGTATCAAATGATGTCAATGTAGTCAGGAAAGCAGCAGCTGAAGCAAATACAAAGGTGCCCTCGAGTGGCCATTTTATAGGCACACAATACACAGACAACCTAAATGAATCCTCTACACTCATCTGACAGATTAAGCTCAGCTACTATGTATGTTTTTCCTTTTGACTTTATTACTGCACATCTCCAAAAGTGTTGACAACAGATTAGTCTTTTATTGTAAAGAAGCTGCAATGACAGACTGCTATGAGATGCACATAAACACAACCAATTGCCATTTCTAGAAGAGACCTATTCTCAAAATACTGAAAGGAGTAGAAGAGTACTAATGTAATCTTGATTTCTGTGGAAGTTCTCTAGGCTAACAGGAAAGGCTTTGTTAAGACTTACTAAAATGTCTCCCCTGTTCAGTGCTCTAACTGCTAGGCACCATGTGAAAAAGGCTGAGTGTTCCACGCTTCAAACAGTGCCTTTTCCAAGCAGCTAGTGCTGCTCCTCCATCACTCTTCTGAACACACTCCCTCCTTCCCCATTCCTCCTGAGTGCCCACATCTTGTTAGAGGGATCCCATGAAGCTGGTGCACAAGCTAGCTCTAGTTCTGAGTGTGTACAGAGCTACAAATGCTCACTGGATTTACAGCAAGCAGAGATGCAATTACTTGATGTTCTGGGAAATACAGACATATTTAACAGTACTAAACTTGAGTGCAAAATATTTTTTTCCAACTCTAACCAAGCACACCCATACCTATTTTTTTTTGTTTTGGCTTCTCCTTTAGCCAAGTACCTCTTGAGATATTAGAGTCACTGTGGCTTAATTAAAGGCTGACACAGGATAAACAAAACAGATGCTTTTAACTCTTCCTGGAGTGCCCTCCATTTCCCCTGTCCAACTTATCTGATGTTTTCAGTGTTTGTATCAGGGAAACCTGTCTTCAGTGAGAGCCTCCCAGCACTTCAGAACCATCTCTTTTTTCCCTCCCAAGTGCCTTGCCCTGCTGCATACAGGATCACTGACATCTTCATGATCCATGTTAGACTGGCAATGCAGTCACTGTAGATTTCAGCTTTGGCAGAAGCTTTGTTCACTTGGACACAGGCAGTTCAGCTGTGTGTACTGCTCCTCAAATGGAAGTACTTACGGAAGTGAGGAAAACAAGAGCCTGCATGTAGGAGTTTCTGGGAATGCAGCTGGCATACAGAAAATCCACATGCTGGCTTCCCTAACTCATTTGTTTAACCACTGCTGGGCAAAGTCTTGAGCACTGTACAAGCATTTCTCACTAAGGAGTTACAGAGAGTGAGGAAAGACAAAGTCACCAAAAACAGCAACCCTATCTTATCTAACACAGAGAAAAGTGCTCAGAAATGACTTTAATTATTCTGGTGAAGAACTCTACATGACTGAAAAACACAATATAAAGAGTTGGAAGCAAGCTATTTGTTGGACCACAAAGCTTTGCTGTTACTTATGTGATAGACAATGTATGTTGAACTCAACAGAACCTAGGAATAGCTTTCAAGAGATACAAGAAAGAGCATTTAGCTCTGTATCTGAAAGTTTGACTGTGTAAGGTATTTTAACATATAGAATGTTTTCTACATTTCTCTTACATAGCTTTCAGAAAAGTGACAGAATTCTTGTTGAAACTGTTTACTTACATTGAAGGCATTAATTGCATTTTTATCATAATACTTCTTCTTTTCATACTTATCCCTGATGAAAAATTCCACAGCTCTGGAAGCAGCTAGTTTAAGGAAAACATGCATTCAGATAAAAAGCAACATTAACCCAAAAAGCTGACAGGTTATTCAAATTAAAGAATTGCAACAGATTCTTGCTCCATCTCATTTTGTGGCTTTAAAATAGAACTAACTGCTTTAAACAGAACAACTGCTATTGCAGTGTCCAAAAAGAGCTTCTTTTTACTATAGAGGATTAATCAGTTTCATCTCTTAATGAAACAACATGAGAAAGATAGCCTAGAAGTAACTCAGGATTGCAAAGTTAGCATATTTTCCCTGGGCATTTATAAGCTACAGGGCTTTAGTACTGCAAATGCTTGAACAAAGGCACTCATATACAGTAAATAATTAAAAGTACAGTTTATCATTATAACTTGGGGTTAAGTTTTAGTCAGAGTATTTCAATTCTATGGTTCAAATAAAATTGAGAACATTACATCTGGAATAATACAGTGTTATCTGGTTCCAGTTCCGTTTTTCTTATGCATATGTATGTTTCATTTAAAAGCTACTGAAATATGAAAACACATCTGTTTTGCTCAAGTGCATTTTATAATGAGTCTAACCTCTCCAAGAAAATCCTCTGTGCATAGCATAGTGAGCATAGTATCTCAAACAGAAGAACCAAAATCACTTTTGGATATAGGAGGAGAAACTTCAAATCCAGTTACATCTAAGTCCATTTCTCAGCCTCCGTAGCCTGTATCCTCCTCAGGCTAAGGCAGCTGGGGAAAGAGCCACTCAACAGCAGGAGTTCAGGATCTCACTACAGTTGAAGAGTTCCAGTAAGATCAGGGAAAGCAAATCTTACCTGTGGAGTAAATCAGGAGCTAATACAAACCTAACTCAATGCCAGTACATGTTATTTAGTACATCTGGAAAAGGAATTTTTTGAGGAAAGCTATTTATAGGTGGTAGATCATTTTTTTTCCAACCCTCCCCTTCCAAGCACATGGTGATAACCAAACATCAAATCACCAATACAAGTGGTGGCTGCCAGGGAGGTCTGGTTTCTTTAGATATTCCCATGCTAGTCACTTGTGCTCCCACACTTCATAGAACATACTACATGACAAGTCATTTCAGTGTGAAAGCTGAACCAAAAAGGATACTGATCTGTTTGAGGTCTTCGGAAGTTCTCTGGTAGATTGGCTTCATAGAGTAGTCTTGCTTTAGTATTTCCCATTTCCTGCATGCACTAAGGAAAAGTGGTAGCAAACAGTTCATGTCCATCAGTGCTGTAAATCCTGGAACAGTCAGAATGCTATTGGTGTGCTTGAATGACACAGCAAGTTTTTAACTTGGAGACCTCTCTGCTGCCTTGGAAGATGCTCCCAAGTCCCAGCAGGGCTGCCTGCCAAGACCTGCTGTACAGAAGCTAACAGCACAGGTGCTGGCTGCAGTCTAAACTAACCCATCTGGTGAAAGACAAGCTTTCATCTCTCAGGATGGCTCTTCAGACCGCGAGAAAAAAAGAGTAAGAAAATTTGCCTGGCAGCAGAAAGAGCACACCTGGAAAATTCAGTCCCAAGTACACCAAAAGAATATAATTAAGAATCAGACAGATATGTGAACAGTACCTTCCTGTCCTCTACTGACAAGGAAAAGGCTTACAACACATTTTCTACAGATAAATATCTCTCAGAGTCCTCATGGCAAGGCACGATACATCTAAAATGATACAGAAAAGATAGCTAAACAAGTTCTGAAGTGAGTTTCAGAACTTACACTCATTACAGTAAAAATAGAATACATTGACAACTACTTTGAGTGTAAAATATTTAAGTTGAAGCACCACGATAAATTCGGATCCTTTCAAAAGGACTCCTGGCATTCCCTCCAAATTGGAAAAGGTATTTTATGATATTTTACCTGTATTTGCTCTGGTGTCCATTGGTCCAAGTTGACAGACTTGACCCTTGATATATGGACCCCAAGATTTCGATGTATTCCAGCACATCTGATGCAAATAAACACACCAGTGTTCCAGGAGGCCCATCTTGGACCTGGGGGGAACGGGGAAATCAGTTACTTTGAATATTCCATATATTGCGAGGATTTTCTTTGGCATAATTCTATACTGACAACAGGATAGAACCAAGTCTGAACAAAGTCTCACAGCTGTTTCTCCAGGATATGTATTACTTTTAACAATCTCCATTGTCAGCAATTTTATTTACAGCTTTCTATTTCTAAGCAATGTCACATAGCATTTGAGTTAGCCAGATTAGGCTAGGAAGTAATGGTGTGTCCACTGTCCTCCTTTCTCCCAAAAAACCCCAAGCTTTAGAAAGTTGGCTTATGAGTAACAAGATTTTGCTTAAAGCTTGCATAATCCTTATGACTATGCATCAGCTGCAAGCATCAGCACAAGTCAGTGGAAGCTGCCCCTTTTCTCCAATTAAAAGCACCCTAAGACATGCATCCATACTTATTTTGAGGTTAAATGCAGGGCAATCTTACATTAATGCCACAAATTCTGTAACATCTCCTACAGCACTGACTTTACAGCAGTAGCACTCAAGCTCTTAGGGAATGATTACACACAGATCTGCGAAACCACCTGAGGAAAATACCCATGACTAAAAATGGTAGAAAATAGAGTATCTTCAGTACCCTTGATTCCAGGACTGCAATATGAATTGCCATCCACAGGCCAAAGCATTTTCTCACAGAATCAGGTTGAACCCTACCACTGTTCAAGACAGACCTGAAGCATGTTGGCCTGAACTCCCAGTGACACTTGGGATATTTGACTTGAAATCACTACACAGCCTCAAATTAACCACATTTATATTGTTTTATTCCAGCTCTGTAAACCACCACTGTTGAGGGCACTGCTTTGAAGTCCATCTAGTTCTGAGCTCTAAGAAGGCTGGAGATTAAATAATTAACCATCAAAAGCTAGCCATCAAAAGCCAGAAGGAACACTGAAGAGTTGGAAGGCATTTTGAGCCAATAATTTTTTGCCTTTGTAGGAGAGATGCACATCTAGGCCACTTATGCAACTGCAGCAGTTTGCATTTCAATATTAGTATACTGTACAAATACTTGGGCCTAAAAAAGAATTTTATGACTCACTCTCTTGATCTTTAGCTTAGGACCACGTTGGGTTGACCCCAGCCAAATACCCACAGAGCTGCTTGCTCACTCTCCTCTCCTGCAGGGCAGGGACAAAAGACAAAGAAGACTTGCAGAGCGAGAGAACAGTTTGAATAAGCACTTGCTTTAGGAATGTGCTTTCTTCCTCCTCCTTTCCTTGAGCATTACTGCTGGGCACATACTCAAGGGACAGGAGGTGTTTATCTGTAGTATCTTCTATGCTGTCTGTATTTTTATCCTACAAGGTGTTTACCATAACAGAGTTTGTACAACTACACATCACACGAGTTTCCTATTCTTCAGGTTCCTCCTCAGCTATGAGAGGGAAGTCCTACATTAATGAGACAAGACTGGAATGTGCTTGATAGGACTGAAGCCTATCTTAATAAGTGAAGAGGGAGATCATGAACTGTGTAGTTTAATATTTTAACTTAAAATTTTGTTAACAAAACGAAAAACGCTAACACAACTTGTGAATGAGCTGATCTTGTCCTGGGAAAGAACACTTTTGTATTTTCCCAGAAGCTCAGATTTCATTAATTTGTACTTATTTCTGAAATAACTTAGGGAAATCAAGTATATTCAAGCAATGAAGTAACAATTATGCAGCAGAATAACATACAAACCTGAGGCCAGACAAAAATGTTAATGTGTAATCTCTGAATTTTTTGGACTAACGACAATATCCAATATTAAACACTTCAAATGAAAAACGTTTTAATTAATAACAATCAATTACAGCCACAGTTAAGCAGTGGGCAAAAGAAATTAGAAGATAGTGTTTTCTGTGTGGGCATCAAACCAGTTGTGCTTGATTTAACCAGACAGTCAGCTAAAGCTTAGTCTGTAAATCTTGTGTGAGAAGTGTTTAACAGTAATTTTGACTGATTCAATAAGAAAATTACCCTTATCTCAGCTCTGCATTAAGTCAAGGTCAGTATTTTTGTTCACGGGAAATATTCTGCACTTACTAGAAATATTCACATGTTCCTTCTTGTTAGGCCAAGACATATTTGTTCTCCTTTAGCACACTTTATAGAACTAACTCCATTTAGCTGCTGCGTGTTTTTGACAGCCAGTTACAGCAACAGACATTTGGCTTCAGAAATGCAGACTGGACCTTAAGGGTCTTGATGACTGCTATCTTATGCCATTTAAAACATCTTTACCCATCAGCAGTAAAGCTATCTTACCTATTAAGAACTACAGTGCACTGAGTTTTAATACAATTGTATTAGCACAATTTAATACAATTGTAATTTCACTTTATTCTTTTGAAGTCATGTGAAGACAAGCTTTTCACTAGGAGATCCGAGCTGTGCTTCAGCACCTTGCTGCACCACTGATAAAAAGAAAAGGCACTTCAAGCAATTTCTTCAGTCATTTAAGCTATGGATAACTTAACTGCTTAAGAATATTTTCATCCTCTTTCATTCTTTGCTGAACTTATCTTAAGGAAAAAAGCCACAGGGCCTGTACTGCCCTGAAAATGACCAATGTTTATACATGGCTATACACTAGGATACTTACCAAGTCCCTGAAAAACTGCCTGGATGAACTGAGGAAGAAGCTCCAGCAACCCAGAGACAGATTTTTGCTGCCAAGATGAGAGTCTAGGTTTTTTATTCTTCAATCTAAAATTTTCTTTCTGTTTGAAATTTGTCTACTGATTAGACATAAATCTCCTTTTCAGGTATTAGGCACAAGACAATGCTCACTTGGAAGTGCTGAGAAAAAGGTACTTTTATCTGCATTATGAAAGACAGAAGCCTGTACTGAATCCAAGCAGTCAATACAGTGTGTAACACTGCTTCAGCTCTCCATTTGATAAGTCTGTATAAAAATCCTTTAACTGCTTTTAACACCTCAGTCAATATCCATCCTCCACTCAGCTTCCACCTGCACTGAGAGATTACTGAGAAAGGCTATACACTACTAGACAAGACTGGGCAGGGGAAGAAGTACCTCCTGTGCAAACAAGTAAAAAAAAAAAGGCAGTGTAGTCCAGAAGAAACTAAAGAGGCAAAAGGAAACACAAGCACTGGGATATGAGAGAACTGGAAGATGACGACAAAGCAGCAAGTATATCCCTCCAGATATGACTACAGAGTAGGAGAATGATGATTGCCTCCCTCCCTCTGTCCACTACCATCTCTCTAGCTTACTGTAACTGCAGGTGAACACTGAAACATGACTGTGGCTGCAACAGGAGCACTGCCCACTCTTATTAAACATCTCAATGTACAGACAGCACAGGTCAGAGTTGGGGTAAAAAAAGCAAGCACACAACTTGTCAGTGTTTGCTGACAAAGGGAAAGGTGACTGTTTCACATCTTGGGAAACTACTCTGAACTCTCTACACTATGTGCATAAAACAGGTTAGCCAGGAGATTAATAAGTTTGAGAGAAAGTTTTAAATTAAGAAAGCTTGTCAAGACGAAGTTTAAATAAGGTTTGCATTACAGAGCCACACAAAAACAAAGCTAGTTTTCATTTTGCATTCTTGCAGTTACCAATTAGCACTTCTACAAGAAAGGAAGCCAAATATTACATATAACAGAGTGCTAAAAGCTTTGCATCCCAACACAGTATGTAGCAAACTTATCTTGGGAAAACATCCTCAAAGACTTCTGACAGACTTTTCATTTCATTCAAGTGCACCCTGCCTGTGCTTTGATCATAAAGCACGAAGAGCACGAAGGTACCTTAAAGCTCTCCAGCGTCTCCAAATGCTGGTGCTGGCTGACAGATGTCACATAACTGGCTCCATCTTGTGGAGCAGAGAATTAACTGCAGGAACACAGCTCTGACTCAGCTTGAATGGCTGCTGGCCAGTTCCTAACAACTAGCACTTTTTGGCTAAGGACTTACCATAATCACCAAATGTTAGGGGTTGGAAGGGCCCTAGAAAGATCATCTAGTGCAACCCCCCCTGCCAGAGCAGGATCACCTAGACCAGCTCACACAGGAATGTGTCCAGGCAACTCTGGAATGTCTCCAGACAAGGAGACTCCACGGCCTCCTGGGCAGCCTGTTCCAGTGCTCCATCACCCNGAGTAACTTACACTTAGCCCGGTTAAATTTCATTAAGTTTCTCCCTGCCCATGTCTCTAGCCTGTCCAGGTCACACTGGATGGCAGCACAGCCTCCTTGGGATAACGTTGGCCTTCCTCCAGTCCTCAGGCACCTCTCCTGTTCTCCAGGACCTCTCAAAGATTATGGAGAGTGGCCTAGCAATGACTTCTGCCATCTCCCTCAGCACTCTTGGGTGCATCCCATCTGGACCCATGGACTTGCAGATGTCCAGTTTGCTCAACTGATCTCTGACCCAAACCTCATCAACTGAGGTAAAAACTACCTTCCTCCCATCTTCCTCTGCAGTTTTGAACTTCTGGGACTCCTGGTAGTTGGCATTAGCAGTAAAGACCGAGGCGAAGGTGGCATTGAGGAACCCTGCCTTCTCTGTATCCTCGGTCACCAGTGCTCCCATTTCATTCCTCAAAGGGCCCACACTACCTCTAGACTTCCTTTTGCTTCCAACATACTTGAAAAACCTCTTCCTGTTATCCTTGACCTCCCTTGCCAGGTTATAAAACTTAAGTGTTTGGATCAGTATAAGCACGCCCATGCTGTGCTCACTCTGCATTACTCCCCTGCAACTTCCCCCTCATCAGTATCCAAGCCTGCTCCTCCTAAAGCACCTGTACCTATCCATTGCAGCCCTGCAGTTGTGCAAGCTATCCCACTACAATGCCACCAAAATCACAGCTCAGTCTTAACTCATTTTACTCTTCCATAATATCTGGAAATGATCTGCACAGTGAGGATAGATTCAACTAGTCATGGATTCAGAGTTACTCTTCAAGAACCTCAATGCGAGAATAAGTTATCACTGATGACTTGACTTTTCACAAGGCAACATCATTAAGACTTGAAGAATTCACTTGTGGCCACAAGAGCATGAGACAAAGCATTCAGGTTCCTAATGTAAAGCTGAATCATGCTCACCTTAGTGAGTCTGTCTAGGATAACCTGACACCTGAGCTGAATGAACTGCTGACTACTCCCCCAGTAATGGCTGGTAATTGACTCTTAAATCCCATAGGAAGCATGGATTAAAGAGGGAGTCACCCCTCCAGAAAAAGGTACCTCCCTAAAAGTCTACTTATCACCTACTTCCATCTAATTCCTTCCCCTGTACTGCTGACAAGGACTTCTTAAGGCTGCAGCACAGCTGCTTTTTCTTTACAGGGTTCAGATCAAAGGAGGTAGAGTCACTGGACAGCATCAGTTTCAGTTCCACAAGAGAAGGAGATTCAGGAACAAAGACAAGGCTAACAGCTGCTATCAATAACTTAGGTACCATTAGCAGACACACACCAATAGCCCCTGGCCAAAATAACTAGGGTATCTTGCACTTCAAGAGGCAAGAACATGGCACCATCAATACTAACAATCACTTTTCAGGTACTGTCCTGCCCTTACCATCCATACAAAGGAAACGGCTTAGATTGCCAAGGCCTATGAATGCTGGGCAGCAAACTAAGGGCCTAGGGATTTCTGCATCTGGATAATCCGCCTGACAGAACCTAAAAGGTTACAACACAAGAAAACAAAACACCAAGTCTCAAGTATTTTTATCAGTAGTCATAGAAAAAATTAGGTTAAAGGGGACCTCCAGAGGTCATCTAGCCCAGCCTCCTGTTAAAGCAATGCTAACTCCAGGGCTACATCATGCTAATTTTGGGTATCATCCCATCAAGTTCAGTTAAGTCCTGAAGAGTGGAGACTGCACCCACAAATACCATTTCAAGGGCTTTGGTAAGAAGCCTTCATGCTGTGCACACAGCTTCAACAGCAGGAACCTGCATTTGCAAACAAACCTGTTCTATTGCAAGCTAAAGAGATTTCCTGTGACTTATTTCAGGATGTTTTTCTGCACTGTAAGTCAGGAAATGGAAACAAATCCTTCCTTACAGGCAGAATAAACACCACTGGAGTCACCCACCACCCACAACACCCTGTCCACTTACAAGCTTCAAGCTTAAGGTGCCACATTCCTCCCAGCAAGAGGTGTCCTCTAAAGAGCTCTTTTCTTGCACGAGACAATTGTAGCTCCTGAGGCTGCAACAGCAACTAGTTCCTGACAGAATTTCAGTCTCAGGCAACCAGTGTCAGCAACAGGAAAAAGTGTGAAGTTTTATTTAGTAGCAGAGAACCAGGAAAAAAAATAAATCCCAGTGATACCATGTCAGGAGAGACTGAAAGGAGTTTCCGGTCCTGTAAAGTCTTTGAAGGCACTCTCTTTCACAAAGGGGCCAGAAAACTCACACTGTAAGTACCAGATGATCTCTAGAATTTCTAACAATACAGTTCCTTAGTATTATTAGAGGTCAAGATCTATCATTCCAGTTGCTAAGCTTATGCAAGACCCACCCTGAATCCAAGCGGATTACCTTCATTGTTCCTTGTGGAAGCACACTCTGCAAAGCCTCACTGGACAGCTAGAGGCCTCTGGGTTTATCTGTCAATTCACATTCCAGTCTGTTACACTCCCTTGGTTTTTACCCATCTGATCTCACAGCACTAACACCAACCTTGCAGCAGAATCACACAGCAGTACTAGCAATTTCTTAATCCAAGGACTCTGAAGTCACATCTGGTATCTTTTGTGCTTTGTCACATTCCAAGTTTCTGATTCCACGTTGTTTAGGATCAGCTCCCAAACAATACTAGCCTTGCTGCCAAGCACTAACACAACCCCAGGAGAATTCAAGCACACTATAACTAGGTACTAAGTACACAGAAGTAGCAAATTATAGCCCCTTAGTCAAAAGAGCTGCTGACTGAAGTTAATAGGTTTTCATTTTAGCTCCTTGTGACATATCTCTAAGGGCTGTTACTGCTTAAGAGATTCAAATATCAGCACTGGAACAACAATAAAAATGCACCTACACACAAGACAAATCGACAGATAGATCTATAGCTATCTCTTTCTCCTAAATCCTTCCAATTCCTGCTAGCTTTGCCCAGGGGCACAAAGGAATTGCAAAAATTCTCTTTCAGAAATCCAGGATGACTTCAGCTATGTCAACATGCCTCACTATTTCCTACAAATATTAGGAAGAGTAATACAACACTGGAAAGGTATCTGCTGCCTTATGTCAATGGCTGTTTCAACAGGGATGTTAAAAAACCATCAGTACACAGAGAAGCACTGCCCTGTCAAACATTATCCCAACCTACTCACTCCTCCAAAAACCTCAGTGATTGCAGAGACAGTTCCAGAACCTTTGATTTTTAGCCTTCTTCCCAACAGTGGTGTCATCTAGTCTTTCCAGCAGCTTTAAGACTGAGTTTAAAGGTGACAGATGGTGACTACAGCAAGGCCCTGCAGCAGGTAGTTTCCAACACATTTTAGCAGTGACAGTCAGATTCATAGCAGCTATTTTAACAGTTAAAAGGCAAATACAGAATAAAAAGCACTTCCAGAAATTGTTGCCAGAGTAGTCATCCTAATTATTGCTTAATGCTTACCCTGGCAGATGTGTCCTCAGCTGTATCCTCCACCTTCAAGAAGAATTGCAGAACAAAGCTGTCTAATGTATCTGTTTACCTTGTACTTGAAAGAGTAGGCCAGAAACCAAAGGGTGGGCTCGTTCTTGATAACCACAGCAAGATGATTTCAAGGAAGACCAAGATGCAGCTTTTTTCATTCGTATGAGGAGCACACATAATAATATAGGGCAGATACATGCCTGAAAGTCTCTCAGAAGCAATGCAGATGGTGGACACATACTGCCAGCAAGGAGAGCCAATTCAGGACTTGAGGACTGAATCAGCAGTAGGATAGCAGTAAGTTCTGATGATCTTTCTGATGCAAGAAATACTAGCAAAGAAGCCTTAATGATGTGAAGAAAGAGTTCAACAGTTGCATTACAATAGACATGATCAGAGCAATGAGTGATAAATATCCAGATAGCATCAAGTTAATTTTTTTTTTAGGCTCAAAAGGACATTTATAAGATTTTAAAGGACATCTTGCTACCTAAGAATCCCCAGAGCCTCAAAGAATAGCATGTAAAAAAGATACACAAGTACAGTCTGCAAGATTTCATCATCCCTTTGATGCAACTACCTGAACAGAAGCCCAGGGTAAATATAACAGCATCTAGGATTTAAGAGTGTAACACCTATGGTGAGAGAAAGGAATTAATGATGATAGCCTCTTAGCTTTGGTTAAGCACCCACATGAATTGTCCCCTATCTGAAAGCCCACACCGAGAACAGAACAATGGGTTTCAGTATTGCCGGAGTAAGACCCGAGATACACCTGCAGCTCAGCTAACACAACCAGAGTTAATCACAAAGATGTCACACAGCGATTAGGTGAACAGGAAGGAAGCAAACATCAGAGCTCAGCAGATCCTGCTAAACAACAGAAAGGAGGACATCAGGCAAAGGAGCAAAGCTCACAAAGGAAACTAACAGAAACTGAGGCAAACAGCATTTTAAAGAAAAATTCAATTACATTACTAACAGGAAGAACATATGTTCTGAACTAGGACTGACATCTGAGAAGTCTCAAATATTTTGTCAAATGGCTTCATGTTCACATCTGCAGAACCCAGGATGAAGAGAGCCTCTGGTGGAACTGGCAATTGGGAACTCCAGACTAATGACAAACACGATCAGACATGGAAGGGATGCTGTTAGTGATGCCAGAGATGAAGGAGACTGCCACAGTCTGGGCAAAGCCATGCACACAGCTCACAGCCCCAGTTAGCTGAGTCACATTAAAATTTGCTGCCTGAGACATCACTGCATACCAGGACTAGCAAAACTACAACTTTGGCAGACACCAGCAACACATGAGTACTCAAGCACCACAGATTAAAATTGATACAAACCAGGAAAAAACAGCTGGCTGCAGCTGAAAGAAGTATCCTTCACTTCCTGCCCTCTTAATCAGCAAAAAGTTTCAACAAAGGCTGATGTAACAAGGAACAGCTCAATAATGGCATTACACACTCATGGCAAGTTTGATTCTCAACTAAACTACTGATCACTTCTTCTGAGCCACATGTCTGCTGGAAGTATTCACAAGTCTAGACTTCAGAGTACACTGGAGGCATCTCAATATTGTTCATTTAACTCTGCTTCCTAGAGGAAAGCATCCTAAACTTTAAGGGAAGAAGTTTACACGGTGTCCATATATGACCATGTCTAGTAAAGCACCTATGGAAGAGCTGGAAAAAAAAAAAGTTTATCATTTCACACTCTCCTCTCCAGCTAGAAGAAAACCATAAACTTAAATCAGAGCATCATTCAGCATGAAACTCTCCAGTGCCAATAATGCACAAAATATACAAGCATGATTTTTCCAGAAAACTACCAGTTACAGTGAGTCTTTGGCACAATGATCAGAAGTCTAGGGGCAAGAATAGCTGTGCTAGAAAATCATAAGAAAAGGTTAACTGCAAAATATAAAGATCTTTGGTGTAATCCATACTATATACTTCTTGGGGTTATATACTAGGAAAACAAAGTCCTGTTTCTGATATATCAAACAACAGCACCATGAAAGGCACTGCATGGTTATGTCCAGGTGACAAAAGTAGCACATGCAGATTGGAAAGGGAAATTACAAAAAAAGAGTGCCATTTCTGGTAGGTCAAACTAGCTCACCATCCTTAACCTCCAGGTGAGGTGGAGAAGGCAGTTCTGGAGCTAATCATACAAGCGCCAACACTTGGTTGTTATTCAAGAAGTACTGTACTTAATAACTTCACGTGCAATCACCTTATTTAGGTATAACATCTTAATGACTCAACTCCAGATGAAAAATGGATGTGCATTTTAAAGCCAGAGAACCCAAAGTAAATACAAATACATTTCTACTTTTGTGTAGAACAAAACTCTTAAGACTAAAGAGAGGTAAGATT